>NDGM010972114.1:0-15118 GCA_002564305.1 Octomys mimax
AACAACAACAATTACTCTCCACGCAAGTTCCATAGCAGAAATAACTGTGCTACTGATCACTCTCAAAATCCCAATCATGTGCCATATAGGTAAGTGCTATCAAGGAGACACTAGCAGCACCTGTCCTCTGACAGTCTTAAAAGAATACACACTCACTCACCATCTATCACTTTGTCACCTGCTGTGTGATGAACTCTCTGACAGCAGGGAGAGTTTGGGGATTAATGTGTCCCACACAATGCTGCGTCTTGAAACAATCTACATGAAATTCAGAGAGAGCCTGCTGAAGTTCAGTTTATTAACCTATTTTGCAATGGGTCAATACCCTCAATTAACATAAACATGGCAAGATATATTCAAAATAAATCGACCTTAATTGAGCACCTGCTGCAAGTCTGGACTTATATCTGGAGATATTTTAAATTTGCAAACGTCTCCTCAAGGAAAGCTTGCTGGCAGGTCTTGGACAGACGGAATCTTGGGAAGGTTACATCACTGACAGGCTGGTCACTGAGCTATAGCCCCTGTGTGAATCCTAGGCTAATTCTCTTAGGTATGGACTCAGCTCAGAAGCCCATGCTTGTAAATAACCAAAGAAACCTCTTGACAGCTGTTTTTCAGGGATGTGTAGGCATTAAGACTTGTGTCTCAAGCCCTTATTCTCATCCCCTCTTCATGAAGGTGATATTCCATATTTTGTCCTGGCCATCATTTTTCCCTTGTCTAACCAGCACTTTGTTGGCCCAGCTTTGAATTTGGAGAAAGGCATTGATAAGTGTCTATCATGTATTTCAATCCATGCAAAGCCTAGCAGGAAGCTTACCAACTAAAACAAAGTAGACTTGGCACAGAATTAAGAACTGATAAGAACTTAGAACTGAGAACATTTTTATTGAGCAAAGCAAAGGACAGCAACTTCTAAGTACTAACTGTTGAGTTACACAGGTTCTAAGTCTAGCTGTTGGTGGTGCATTCTGTGGCCAGAGCAAGAAAATGCAGTTTCTCTCACACCTACATTAAGGGAAGAAGCAGATTGAAACAGGTGTGCACTTGGATTGAAGAACCAAATTAAAATTCAGCATAGAAATGCATGTGCACCTGCAGAGAACAAGCTTGCCACGTGTACCCTGGGTTCCCTCAGTCTGTTCTGCCTAAAGTTCTACTTTTGTCCTTTTTCTTTGGAATTTTCTCCTGTCTTCATCTCAGTGGTGTATTATTCTAATATTTCTCCATTTAAAGGGCAAAACTTCCCCTAAAGTTCCCCTGCCACTCATGAGTTATTCCAAATTTTATCCTATTTCTCTGCTTTGTTTTATAGCATACGCTTTCAGCAAATGTATTCACTGAATTCATTGCCCCACTCCCAGACTCCTTTATCTCCCAAGCTATGTTGTCTGAAGCTGCTCTGGTAAAGGTCATTAGCAGTCTCCACATTGCCAAATGCAAAGGTCAAAGCTCCAGCTCCCTCTGCAATCACTCTATCAGCAGTTTCTCAGCAGCAGATAGCACAGTTACTCATTCTGTCTTTAAAATAGTCTTCACTTGGATTCAAGGATCCCACATGATCTCACTTCTATTCTTCCTTCTGTGTTTGCTTTGCTTGTTTATCTTCTTTATTCTTCCCTTGAAATATCAGAGCCTACAGAGCCCTTCTTTCTGTCTACAGCCTGCCCCTTGGAGACCTCCTCCAAGCACAAGTCTTCACCTCCCGAACCTGGGTCACTTACTAAAATTCTGATGTTTTCCTTGGGCTCCAAGGTCAACATCTCCCGTTGATGTCTAATGACCATAGCCATGTCAAACCTATTACATACCAAATAACCTTAGGCTTTAAAATTCACCCTCTAACCATCCACATCTTGGTAAATACAGTCTGAACATCATTAACTCAACTTCTACTGTCCTTGCTCTATTCCATCAATTTATTTACAATTTTTGTTTTCAGTTACATCTTCCAACTAGCCCAAACCTGATCATCTTTCATCATTCTTTTTGTTCTTCCCTTTGTATTTTTCAACCTCTCTCACATGAGCAGCTAAAATCATCCCCCCCCGACTCATCCATGTTCCCTCCCTATCTGGACCTCTTCCATTCACTGTTCTTACAATAACCAGAGTAATTGCTGTGGGCTGAATTATGTCCCCGAAAATGTATATGGTGGAGCAACAATCCTCAGTTCTCCAGAATGTTATTGCAACATGTGAAGACAACATTTGTAGGGCCAGCCAAATAACTCAGTGGATTAAAGCACCTGTTTAGACAGATGCAAGGACTGAGGTTCCATCCCTGGCATGCTGTGCTGACCCTGCCCCTGGGGCACACTGAGACAGTGATTGAGACTGCACATGGTGACACCGGCTTGTAATCCCAGCACTTGGGAGATGAGAACAGGAGAGTCACTATGAGTCTGACCAGTGTAGCGAGACCCGGTAGACCCTGTACTAAATATATAAAAGAAAAAAAAGCAAACATTTGTAATGAGACAATAAATTAAAGTGCAGTGTTTGGCGTGGCCCTAATCTACTACAAAGGTTTTTATAGGAAGAAAACATTTGGGGACAGACAGACTGATGGGCATAGATGAGATCATAGGAGAAGACTGGGTGCAGGGGATGTCTATAAGCTGAGGTAGAGGCCACAGGAGAAAGGAAGCCTCTGGGGCCTCGATCTGGGACCCTCGCGTACAGAACGGTAAGGAAACAAACTCGCTTGAGTCGCCTCAGCCTCCCTGAGCGCTGCGCACCAAGGCAGTCCCTGCAATAGAACACACCACCTTTAGCAAGCAAACTCCCCTTACTTCCCTACTTTTTGAAAGCCCTCTTGTGGCTTCTTACCTCCCTTTGGGAAAACCCAATCTTCTATGCTTCTCTGCGTGTCAAGTTTGATGTGCGAGGTCCTCACTGTCTCTAGCTCTGTGCTGTGTGGCTCATTGTTTTCTTTTCAGCACCTCTCACTCCATCAGCTTCTGGGTGCTCCTCAGCATTTCCAGGTCACTCCAGGCACAGCTCTGCCTTCTCCAGGCTCTCAGGACAGCAAACTTCACGGAGCTCTCTCCTTGGCTGTGTCTTGAAATCCTCACCTTCAGGCAGCTCTGCAAGCCCTGTGCTGGGCAACAACCCCCGTGTGACCTTCTGTCTCTCTGTGTCCTTTTGCTCCGGCGTATGCTGCATTTCTACCTGGAATTAAGAGGCTTATTCATTTGTTTACTTCCCTCTTTCTGTCCCCATGGGAGACAGAATCTGAAAGGATGATGTCTTACTTAGCTTTTTCATTCTCTCCATCTACAGACTTTAATTGTGTTTATAACTGTTTTGCCAATGCCAAGATCTGAGCTTGGCATACATAAAGGGCTTAACAAATATTAGTTGAGTGTCTTAGTTACTTTTCTCATCGCTGAGACAAAATACCCAACATCCACAAGTTAAGGGAGGGGATGTTTATTTAGCTTACCTCCTTTGGGGAGGTTTCAGTCTGTACTTGGCTGGCTCCAAGGAGGAGTGGCGCCTGCAAAGGACAACAGCTGAAGATGGTGGAAGACAGCGAGATCAACAGCAAGACACAAGCCTCTTTCTGTGCCTCACATGGCACGCAGGCTGCCTGCCCTAGGGCTGAAGTCGCACTCACACCCTTAATTCCTGCACTGCACTGTGAATCAATCACAAACTGTAGATTCAGCCACATCTAATGATTCCCCCACGCATGCACGAGGCCTTGGTGGGGCATCCACACACAAATCCGATCATTGAGCTAAGGAATGTTTGCCCTCAACCGTTGCTCTTGCACAGAGTTTTTGGACCTCCCAAATTATTTTCACACTGTCATCAAATAATTGTAGCGGTTTCCCCTCAATGCTTTTTTCCTGCTTGTTTTCAGGCATTGTGCTAAGGACGTAAATAATGTTTATCTGATATACAGTTTTAATAATGTTTATCTTATGTGCAGCATGGACAGTTTTACTCCAGAATGAAGTCATGCTCACCTGTTAAAGGAAATGGGCATGGTGTGCTACATGAGGTCCTCCGCCTGCATTGGGTTCTTCTGTGGCCATTGGTGTAGTCCTGCATTTTGCTTTCTGTCTGTGTGTGTCAAGGAGCTAATGGCTGATGTCCCTGCCCTGGTAACTCCAGGCCACTGCTTCTACAGATGGGCTGACAAACCTGGTGCCCAGCCTGGACTGGTGGGCAGCTAGGTGTCCTTGTCCTACAGTGACTGAAAACTAGCTATTGTGCCTGCAGTGTCTCCCAGAGTACATCTGGGAGAACAGAGACCCAGTCTCTTAGCCATCTCCCTGGCCCTTCTGCAACATGTGTGCTCCCTTTCCTAAAGCTCACGTGGCAGGAACCAGAGATGGTAGTGTAGAGGGAGCTTCAGGATCTTGCTGAACCTGCCCTAGAAATGCACAGGAGCTTTCTGTACATTATTCTATCAATTGAATTGAAACATTGTATTATCCCCATGAAATACTTCCAATTCACAGACAAAAGAACTGGTGACACCCTCAAGGTGATGAGGAGACAGCGATAGAAGCCAGCCCCTCTTCCAGGCCTCATCCCCCTGCACAGGTGCACACATTCATAGCACCAGTTGCAGCTCTGACAATTTTCTACCACTTTAAAAAATACATTAGTCCATATTTGCAGTATATATAGTTTGCAATCATCTTGAGAACAGGGTTCATGTACATACTGCAGCTTTTTTATAAGCCTCTTCCACTCCATCCATCCCCTCTTCTAATTCCCCTGCTGTGAATTCTTTTTCTTCTTTTCTTTTTTTGCAATTTCATTTGTGTTGATATTATTAATCTGAGCTGGTGTTATGTCACATAACTTTGGCATTCATTGAGGTTGGTGTACATGGTACATTTTTATTACACTCATTTCTCCCTCCACTCCTGTTCATCTCTCAACTTTCTTTCCCTGGACCTTCCACTGTTGCAAGAGATCCATAGCCTTGTCCCCTTCTGCCTGCTTATGAGTACTGCCTTTCTTTGTACTTTTGCTCACTGAAATGAGAGATACCACACAAAATTTAAGCTCCTGTGTCTGGTTGATTCCCCTTAAGCTCAAATTTTCCAGGCACACCGATTTTCCTACAAATGCCTCAAACTTGTCCTTCTTTATAGCCTAGATGTTTTCCATCATGTGTAATTACCACACTTTCCTTATCCAATCCTCTGTGGATGGGTGCACAGGCTGCCGGTAGGATTTAGCTACTATGACACGTACTGCTTTGACCACTGGTAGGCATGAAATACTTGACAAACACGGATGGTTTTTAAGGCCCTCAAGTTCTCTGTGTCCTCTTCAGCAGAATTCAGTTTTCCTTTCAAATGGTATTTTTGTCTGGCACCTTCTCTCAACCCCAGAATTTTATTCTCAAAGAACTTTCTGTTTCAGATATTATAGCTCTACCCTTCAGAGCTATTTTGTTGCAAAATGCAAAAGTCCGCTTCTGACTAGTTTAAGAACATGGTACGGGCTTCCACGGACTTCAGGCATTGCTGTGTCCAGGGTTCACATGAAATTGAAATCCCTGTCGCTGTTCGTCTCCGTATCTCTCTGTCTCTCTGTCACTGTCTCTGTCTCTCTTTTGCTATCTCTGTCTCTCTGTCTCTTATTCTCTCTCTCTCTCTCTCTCGCTCTCTCTCTCTCTCCTCCCCCCTTTCCTGGCTTAGATCCATTTCTTGTTGGGCTCTCTCAACATGGAAGGGAAGTGGGTAGTTGCCAGTCCCCAGTTTATCATCCTAGAAACCCATTGAATCCAGGAGAAAACTAAACATTCCTATAAATACCAAATGTATTCTGATTCCTTGCTTTCAAGACAGTTGGGATTAGGTTAGACATCGGACCCACTCCAACTTCGTGGAATGATGAAAGTTGCGAGGAAGGAGAAAGACTTCTGGACAATAACATAGACTTATATAATCTCTCGTCTTACATTTGTGATTTTCCTTTTTAGGGCTCTGTTCCTAACAACTTCTGTGCTAGTCTTTTAGGGAAAGCCATTGTCAGTGGTCTCCCCTCTCCTCCCCAATGCCCAGCGCATTGCCTGACACAATAACCATGACCCTAGAGTAGTTTAATTAGACTAAATGTGGCCTTGGAATAAGCCACTGGTTCTCTAGTCGGGCTTTTAGGAAACTATCAAAATTTTTCTTTCGTGCTGAAGTCACAGGAACCAGGCCCCTGACTGTCCCAGTACCCTCCACAAGCCAGTTCCATGTCCCCTGCTGCTCGGAAGCTTGCCTGCTGAGTCAGGCAGACAGAATGGTTGGGACTTGTTTTCTAAAGTGGCTTCTGCCTAGCTCCACCTGCTGACTGGTAGAACTTGCAGATAATCTGTCCAGGAGAGCTACAGCCCTGACCTTCTTCACTCCAGGGCTTCAGTCCCTGTCTCTCAGTACTGGAACAAGAGGATAAGGAACAAGGGCTGGCCAAATAGCTCAGTGGATTAAAGTGCTTGCAAGCAGGCTCAGGGGCTGGGGTTTGATCCCTGGGCCTGCCACCCCAAGGGGGCACTGAGATGGCAATTGAGACTGGGCATGGTGGGGTGTGCCTGCAATCCTAGCTCTTGGGAAGCTACAAACAGGCGGATCACTCCCAAAATAATGAAACATGTAAAAAGCCTGAATGTCCCATGTCCCTTGTAGTTACTCATGATGTTTTCTACAACCAGCCTCACTAAGAATGTTCACAAAAGTTCTGCTTGATCTTATTGCCAGTGTATGAAACACAAAGCTGAGGCTATGCCCCCTTACCACCAGCGCGGGCCCAGTCTCAGCAAGCAGTGCTGCCTGTGTTCATCATGTGCCTACGCAATTTCTACAATAGAACCGTTTGGAAGAAACTTTAGCAGCTATAGGAAAATGTCACACACTTTATGTCAACCGTCTGGTGGGGAAAACATTATTTATTTCAAATAATAAAATTGAGGAATGCAGAGAAGATAACTTTTCCACCCAGGGGATAGACTACACCTCCATCTGGGATTTCAATTATAATTTTCTAAGCTGTCTTCCCTCCTTGAGTTTCTGTGTCCCCAGAGCCTGTCTCCTTGGATCTGTCACACTCACCCAGACAGACTTGTAAATCCTGTTCACTGTAAGTCACCCTGTTATGTGCTTTCTCCTTGAAGGTGTGTGGCGTGGTAACAGTGAAGTCATCTTACTGTGGATAAAGCAAGGAGAAGCATCGCCCTGCTTCCCGGAGGTGACTTATCAAGGCATCATGCAAAGTACAGTGCCTTGGGACCGTGAGGAGCCCAGCACTTGTGCCAGTGAGCTTCAGCTGGCAGAGGTGTTGGCACTCAGTGGTGGCCTTGTGTCTTATGCACCTGAAGCATTGGTCACCTGTGGGCTTCATCCAGCTGAGTCCTGAGTGGAGACCTGGAGCTTCCCCAAGGCAAGAAAAGACACTTCCCAGAACTGTGCCCACAGTTCTTGGGCACAGACTAAAGTGCACAGTCTTATGCCCACTAAGTGACAGAGTTATGCGTTGGCTTTGTTCAGTTCAATCCAAAAACCTCTGCCCTTGCTCAGACACAAGAATATCAGTCCAAGATGGGAGAAAGGTAGAAACTGCACAGAGCCCAGACACACCTTTCATTAAACGTCCTTTCTGTGGGCTGACCTGCTTCAGCTGGCCTGTGCCTTGTGAAGCCTATTTAGACAGTAGGGACTGGGAAAGCACCCCAGTAGTATCCCCATGGTTGGGCAGACTATGGGAGCTCCTTTTATTATGAAGGGCCCAGCAGACCCCGCAGCCAGGAATGTTCCGATGCTCAAACCCAGTGGGTCCAGGCTGCTCGAGTAAGTTCCAGGAGGCACTGGACTGGCGGAGGGCAGGGTGTCCCTGGATGCTTGGATTCAGGTCCTTCCCAGCAGGAACTGTGCTAGACAGGTGCCAAGGGTTAAGGAAAAGGAGGGCTTTCTTCCATGCTCAGTGTGAGTTTCATGAGCACGTGTCACTCAGTACATGAGAATGCTTCCCTGGCTGCTCCAGGACAGAGTCTCAGGGGTCAAGAAAGGGGCTCACAGGTCCAGGGAAGTGGGATCAGCCTCAGGTTTGTTTCCAGGAAAGGCAGGATGTATTGGGGGATGTCTATTGGGCCTGGTGTCACAAAGATAAGGAAACACACATGTTTATTTCTACCATGAACATTTTCTCTGTGTTTAAATCACAGAGAAACACACACATGCTAATAACAATAAATCAGTAAATTATCCATAGGAGTAACATGTACCATGGCACTATTTAGGATAGTGGATGCAAAAATACCAAATATTCAGACACATTAAGATGCTTAAACTGAGAGCCGGCCAAATAGCTCATCGGATTAAAGCACCCGCAAGCAGACTCGGGCTGGGGTTTGATCCCCTGGGCACACTGAGACGGCAATTGAGACTGGGCGTGGTGGTGCCCACCTGTAAGCTCAGCTCTTGGAAGGCTGTAAACAGGCAGCTCACCATGAATCCAACCTAGTAGTAAGACCCTGAACAGCCTGTAGACCCTTTCCTAAAATACAGGGAAAAAAATGGAAACAGAAATCAGTCAAGAAAGGCGATGGTACAACTTAGAACAAAGGAATCAGAGGACTGTTTTTAGCTACTTGCGTGAAGCCAAGGTCTGCAGCACACACACAGAAGTTAAGTGAACTTCATGAACTATGTGCTGAGCATTGAAGTAACTGACACTGTCTCAGGAGCGGAGCAGAAAAGCCCAGGCTTCCTGAGCTATGCGTCATATTCTTCATGAGAAACCTGAGGATGGTTGTTGGGAGCAAACCTGGCTCCTCTTCCTGGGGCGCTGAGTTACCATACTTTGTGATGGAACCAGGAACCTTCAGTCAGAAAAGGCCTGAGTGAATGTTTCTTTCATCCAGTGTGCATGGGGAATGGTTCTTTAAATTACCCTTTCTGCACTGGGAATCATCGAAACATACTCCTTGGCCTATGTTACCCTTCATAAATCCATTGCTACTACATCACTGAGGCTGCGCTCGAGCCTAGAAGGGCTCTGAAGAAAACTGCAGGGCTCAGCCCAGGTTGAGTCCCTGACATGTAGACCTCCACTGACCCTTGAGACCACTGTGATTCTCCCCAGCTTGGGCTGCCAGGCACAGCACGAGACACCCAATTAAATCTGAATATCAACTAAACAGCATGTGTGTGTGTGTGTGTGTGTGTGTTGTTGTGCACATGTGCATGCGTGTGTCACAACATGCTCATATTAAAATTTGGTCTGGCAATCACTACTCAAGGGGCTTGAACTGCCCATTGCTTTCTCTCTGTTTCATCCTGTGTTTCTTTTTCACTTTCAAAGCAGAGACAGAATTTAGATAGGGCAAACTCATTACTAAAATATCACACAGATGTGTCCTAGTAAAAGTAAATGGATACAGATGCACAAATGCTCCTGGGAACTGCATGTGAAGGAAGCCCACCTTGACAGAGCCGTCCTTAGGTTTGGGACTGATTTTCTGTATTAGCTTACTACAAACGGAGTAGCCTCAAACAAACAAAAAAATTGTGCAGTCAGAAGTTCCTCAGCGCTCATGAACATACAGCTCTGGAGTAACATTTAGGGGATTCAATATTTACTTTGAAAGATAGGAACCTGAGTAAATTATTACCACTATGAATATTTCTTTTTTTTAAACTATCATTTTTATTCTGTGATAAAGATTCAGATGAGGCCAAGATGAAAAGACTGCTGATACATATCGGTAACTACGGATGTCAAAAGCTATTCTTACTAGCAGGCAATGAAATCTACATTTCCTTGCTTAACAAACTAACTTAATACTTCTAATTAACATGTAATTATATAATATTTTTTAAAAAAATTTTATTAAAGATGAAGAAATGCTAGGTCCCATTTAATTTTAACATTTAATTTTAACATTTAATTTAGGATTTGGTTTAAACTGTCAAGTATCTTTGCATAGTTTACAGCAAATCTACATTGGAAGGAAGTTGGTGTTATGAGAGGCTCAGCTTTTCCCCAAAGCAATGGACATGGGCAGTTGGGGTTCGTCTGAGGTTCCCAGCAGCTGTGACTGGGGTAGAACTAGAAAGAAGCTGTGAGAACTTCCTTCGTGGAGGCTGGTGATTTTTGGAAAGTCAGTAAAGCCAACATACTACACGAGCTCATTTTTTGTGCTTTGAACATTTAGGAGACCTTTAGTGGAGAAGTCCCCTCTTCCAGTTTTCTCTGTCTAAGTGCAGTATACATCCCCAGTGCTGGGCTCTGTCTCCAGTTGTCGCATGGTGTGCATCTCGGGAGGCTGCCAAAAGCCCTCTTCAGACTAGATTCTCTACACCCAGTACATGATCTACATTGTTGCTCTCACTGGAAAGGTGCTGGCCGACAAAGCCGCAGTCCAGACAAACAGTGCTCAGTGGAGCGCTCCTCCCCCAGGGCTTCCTCATGGCAGAAACCCCTGGAACGCATTCAGATGAAGAAACTGTGGCGCTCCATAATGAAAGTTGGGGTGTTTCTTCTTTTTATACGCCCCTGCTTGTTTTTTTTTTTTTTGACTGTTTCAAAACATCCCCTCCACTGCTCCAGACCCCTCTCTACCTTGGGCACTCCATAGGGACTCTGTGACTATCCCCCTCAGGATGCAGCAAACAGGCTCATATTCTCCTCAGTCCTACTCAGACACCATTAGTAAGGCAGAAGGAAAAGGCAAAAGATACGGGGGTGCCTTTCAGGGGTCCCCGTGTATCCTGTGCTGGCTTGGTAGTGGCCCTGGTGTCCTCTTTTGATGGGATCTCTCCTGCAGCTTCAGCACCCACTGAGATTAAAGCTCTAAGAGAGGTCCCAGAGATAAGAACAGAAAACTAAAGTGGGGGAAACTCTCTCCTTAGGAATTAGTAAAATAAGGATTAAATGAGAAATATGGGCATCCTGGCTGGATGTCTAAGAGCAGTGTCTATAGATTTCTGCCTCCCACCAATAAAGTTGAGTTCAAAAGTAAAGAAAGGATTTTATAGGAGAGAAAGTACACCATTATTTGAAGAATTTAAGTACAATGGGGAGATGATGAAATGAAGTGATAGTCAAAGATTAAGGTGTCAAATCAAGTGGGGATTTATTTAGTAGAAAATATTTTATATATAACTTTATTCAAACGGGCTCAGTACAAAATGGGAAATTAGTGATGCAAGAGAAAAATAGACTGATTACTAGGTACTTCTTGGGGAGACACTGAGTGGACATTAACACTGGACAGCAGAGCACTTGGCTCATTGAACTTCATCCCAGGAAAACTAGAGTTGAATTATTTAGAGTGTTCTCAGTGGATTAATGTAGGTTAATGATAAAAGATGACACATAGCCACTTTTGATGTCTGCTCAGATATTCATGAGTAATTTTGCTGAGTAAAACAGTGTACATACCTTCATTTGCCTAACAGGATAAAAGTAAAATATGAAGATGCATGACTCAGTAGTGTAAGTGAAACTTTTGGGTTAGTTGGCTTGCTACGAGGTTGAAGGAAGTCACTAAGTGAAGAACCTCCTTCTGCATATTGGGTAGCAATCTGTTTTGCATGTTTCTCAGCCGTGGAGACCATATCTACCTTCCTAGGTTTCATGGTGACACATTTTGTGTTTGATGACAGTTTTCACGTGCTCTCAAGTGTGGTCTGTTGCAGATTATCTACGTCAGCCTTGTTAGAGCATGGTGAGCTTCTGTCTGCAGATCCTTCAGTGTTGGTCATGCATATGCACACATCACTCTCCATGTGTGATCCCTGGAGGTGACTCCAGAATCCAGTGTTGATCTTAGCATCACACTTATGGCTTTTACCTGGTCTCTTATTTCCCTCCATGGGACCTGGTGTTGCGTAATTTCTCCTTCAGGCTGAAGGATTTTATTACCTACCTTGGAGTGACATCACAGACATGTGTTGAAAGAACTTTACCCTCTCAAGAACTTTGAGTCCTTTTCAAACTCCGTAGGGTGAAGCTGACTGCAGCGCCTGCAGTGCTACAAATCCTCCTTCCTCACCTTCAGCTACACCAAAATGCCTAGTGGACAGTGATGTCTCTGATGCAGAATTAAAGAAGCCTAGAGTTGTAGCAAGCTCAGATTTCCTAGTGGGTCATGGTTATCCAGCAGATTTCTCCTTCTACATGGCTACACAGGTCATTCTCCATGGCTGTGACCTGTCCTTAAGAAGACCTGGATGAGATGCGTGACCAGTGCTTAGGATAGAACTTGGCAGAAAGACTCCAAGGGTGTCTCATGAAAAATGTGGGTTCTTTGACTCTCATCTTGGCGTTGCCCCCCTCTTCCACTTTTGCATGCCCTATGTCAGCAGAGTCCCCCATGCTTTGCATGTGCTCTCTTGAATCTATGCTATGACCTGCTAGAGAGGGTGTCCTGATTACCATGCGCCACCAAAGTTTTGCATCTAGAAGGACCAATTTTCTTGCCAAATGGAATTTTATATGATTATGTAGCACTGTAGCATTGCTCTACTAGAGCATCTATAGCAAAGTGTCACAGCCTGAGTGGCTTCAAAATTGGACATTTAATATTCTCATAGTTCTTGATCCTGAAGGTTGGTGCTGAAGGTGCCTTCCACTTTGGTTTCTTCTGAAACCCCCTCTTTTGCTTGAAGATGGTGGTCTTCTCCCTGTATGCTCACGTGGCCATTCCTCTGCGTGCCATAATCTCCTCTTCCTAAAATGACTCTGGCCATTTTGGATTAAAGTCCACCCTCATTCTATTTTAACTCAGTCAGCAAAGCCCTGTGTCCAAACACAGTGGCAAAACCAGCTGTTCTAAGGAGCTGGGTATTAGGGCTTCCAACTGTGATCTCTGGAGGGAAGGATTCAGCTCATGTCACAGGCTGCTGTGAGAATATCCAACGCTGCCAGAGCAGAGATAAGAGAGCTCTAGGAGGGACTCAAACTTCTTGCAGCCTCTCCAGCCTTGGGTGGGAGGCTCTACAGGAGACCAGGCTTGGCTAAGGAAGTGGAAGAAAAAAGAAAATTCAGAAAATGAGGAGGAGGGGTTCATGGCCCCTGCACATGCAGCAAAGAGGGAACAGTGCCAAGGAAAGTAAAAATTCTACCCTGCATTTCTGGCAGCTCTAAGAATGGTAGGGTCAGAGGCCTCAGCCTCAGAGAAGGATGCATTTCCTCCATAGCTCTATCACCACCAGCAAAACAGTAACAGATGCTTAATCTTTCTAAGCCTTTGTTTCCCCCTTTTAAAATGAGTCCTTGATGATGCCTGTCTGATGGAATTGTGAAAAAAGTTAAAGAAAGAGTGTTGAAAGCCTTGGCCACAGTGCTGGCAACATTCTAACAGCTTAATAAATAAAAATTGTGGCTACCATTGATGAAATCATAAGTAATATTGATGTAATTAATGAAACCAAAGAGAAATATAGCACTTGCTTCTGCCCCACCAGACTGGACCTTTGCTTTCACCACTGCTGGTGGCGGTCCTCGAGATGACTGTGTTGGATAGAAAGTGTCGGCAGGATTGGTGCACAGAACAGCTCGAAGAACTAGAAAACTGGAGGAAGAGCAGAGGAAGGTGGGTGGCATAGATGCAGTCACAGCTGCTTCTTGGATGAGACTTTGAAGTCCTAGGCAAACAAGGGACTTTTGGAGGGTGAGTCTGTGACTTCTCAGCTGTGACCATGGAGCAATATTCAGTCTGGACCTAAGCCATCTGCTCTGTGACTGACCTTGGCCAGTATCAGGACCAACAGGCACGGATGGGCAGCTGGTCACCTGTGGACCTGTCTCACTCCAGCGCCTAACACTGTGTTTGGTGTGTAGTGACTGTCAGGGACAGCAGTAGAGGGTAAGCATCTACAGCTCAGGTCTTGTCATTATGAGTTGTCCCTTTTTGTCATAAGTTGGGGAAGAGTAGATTCACTTTCTGTTGCAGGACAATGGAATGCAGCTAGGGGCTTTCTGGGGTGAATGTCACAGACATGTCTGTTGACTTGTCCAACTTTGGGTACAGACACCGTGACACCAGCACCCATGGTGGAAACCAGTGCATCAAAGGAATCAACAAATGCTATGAATTGGCGATGATTTGTCATCGTGGTCCTCGCTTCGTTGAGTTGGGAAGCAAATGCAAGCATTCTCTTCTCATCCATGGGCACTGTCATGGCCACTCTTCTAAGCTCTGTAGGAGACATTATTGTCTCTGCAGAAAATCAGTCCAGCCCCATCAGTACCTCCTTCCTGGTCAAGTGCCCTTCTGTTTCCCTTGATTCCAGTCTCCCATGTGCTATCAGCTCTCTGGGATCGGTGGAATTCCGGGGCTCATGGCATGCACTTAGCTTCACGTTGCCAACCTGCCTTGTGAGACAAAGCAATGGCCACGAGTTCGCAGTGAGGGCTGCAGACCTAAGGGCTGGGGGCTAGGCATACAGGCCGCTTGGGGTTTAGAGCAGGTCTGTGGTTTAAAGTATTTTAAAAGGATTCAGTTTAAATTGTCTGTGAATAACACATACAGTATCAAAATGATAGAGTTACTTTAAAAAAAAATACACATTTTTACTATGCCTGTGGAATACGTAAATGAGATGTCATAGACTTTTCTTTTTAGATAACCAATTGTTATCTACACTTACTGAAAATATCCTGGAAAATAGAACACAATAGTTTAATTTCCTGAAGCAGAATTGAACAGATCTACATTTAAACTTAGGTAAATTGCTGGGCTATGTGTCTTGGATAAGTATATGCACTCACTAAAATCATTTTCCTCATTCTGAGAATGGGAAATAACCTCTAACTAAAGTGTTGTATCCACAATAATGTTTGCAAAGCTTTGAGTGCAGCATCTGGTAAAGAGAAATTTCTAAGAAAATGCAATCTATATATTTTTCTAAAAGATAATTTTAGAAAAATGGGGATCAGCAACACCAGAGGTGGAACCAGTCCAGATTCACTTTTTCTTCCTAGAAGAGGATGGAAGCCATCTCACGAAGGATTCCGCATCCCACACGTGTCCTGAATAGTGCGTACCACTCACCCCACTGCTGGTGGCAGTTTGAGGGGAATGCACCAAGACTGAACACTTTCCTCTTTGGCCCCATAATCTCCTTGATCAGAAAATTTGGGACACTATCGAG
>NDGM010972124.1:0-10986 GCA_002564305.1 Octomys mimax
GCCAAGGACTACCCAGATATTTAATCAATGTTATTTTGGGTGTGACAGTGAGGGTGTTTGGGGGGTACAGTTGGCATGTAAATAGTGGGCGAGCCAGGCAGTTTCCTCCCCCTGTTGACAATAACAACACTCAGTCCCTTGCAGGGGTGAAGAGCAAACAAACTGACCCGCCCCGCCTCCCAGGGAGCCCCTGCTGCCCACTTACCTGCCTTGCCACGAGGCCCTCCGCCTTTTTCTGCCTTCAGAGTGGCATGGGACACGGGGCTTGACAGAGCATTGTGAATCACAAAACATTTAAATTGATTAATTGATTGGCACCAGGGATTGAATTTAGGACCTCACACTCACCAGGAAGGTGCTTATGCTGCTGAGCTATCTCCTCAGCCCCTAAAGTTTAAATTTTAATGAAGCCCAACTTATTTGTGATAGCTAGGAAATGATTGCCCAAACCTCCATCAAAAGCTTGAGTCTCTTGGGGTTGGGAAATAAGTGGAATAAGTAAGTGCTTGCCTGGCAAGCACAAGGCTTGAGTTTGATCCCTGGTACCGCCAAAAAAAAGCTTGATTTTTCTTCTAGTAGTGTTATAGCTTTAACTCTAGTAAGAGCTAAAGCTCTAACTTATAGGAATAATGACCTTGGGGCTACCATGAGGTAACATTTGAATATAATGTGAAGTTATTTTGGTTATTTTCGGTTATTCTTCTCATTGCTCAGACAAAATACCCAGTGCCCACAAGTTAAAGGAGGAAAAGCTTTCAGATCACAGCTTATAGAGGTTCAGTCCATGTCGCTGGTTCTAAGACAGGGAGGCCTGCAGAGGGGCGTCACTGAGGAGAAGCGGCTCATGGTAGGGCAGGCAGAAGGCAGCAAGCAGTAGCGGCGGCGGCGGCGGCGGCGGCAGGCTGAGCCTCCCTTTCCCTTCTGTCCCATCTGGGCCACAAGGATTTGGGGTGATGCCAGCCAGCCCCAGGACGGGGCTTCTCTATCCATGCCCAGAGCTATGCTGAGCCTAGCGGTGGGTTCACTTAGTGCCACACAGCCCTAACCTCGCCATCCTGGAGAGCCCCCACCTGTGAGTGCGTGAGGCCTGGGGGGACCTCTAGGCCCAGCCTCCACAGGTAAGGAACCGACGTCATTCTTCAGCCCATGGGGCCTGCTTTGCTGACACCACACAATGAGAGATCTTTTTCTCCTCTAGTTAATGATCTTGTCACCCTCATTGAAAATCAGTTCCCCGTCATTGTGAAGGCTTCTTCCGGATGTCTAATTCTGTCGACTTCATAGGCCTCTAGATCCCACTTGCTTCCATTTACGCTAGTACTACAAGGCACTGATTACTGTAGAGCTGTAGTAAATTTTGGGAGGAAAGTGAGGTGCCCAACTTTACTCATCTTTTTAAAGCTCCTTCTGACTATTCTGGGCTCCTTGCATATTCATGCGGATTTTAGAATCATCTCGTGGTTGCTGCAGAGCAGCATTTGGGATTTTATAAAGATTGTGTCAGGCCTGAGTATCAGTTCAGGGGAGTAATGCTACTCCAATAATATTAATAATCTCTACGATGAGCTCTGCATATTTAGTTCTTACTTCCCTCCAACAGCTTTCTCCACGTTGGTGCCCAAGTCTGTCAAGTGTGTTCCAAGGGCTTTTGTTCTCCTCCCAACTTGCTGCTTCTAATTTTGTCTTGGGATTGTGCATCGCAAGCACATAGAAATATGGTGGATTTCTACACTCGCCACGTACCACGTAATCTTCTAGAAACCACCCATCAGTCAACAGCTGTGTGGCGGGGAGGCGGAGGCCCTCCGGGGTTCTCTCCACGCGGTCCTGCGCTGTCTGTGAGAAGAGACAGTTTTGTTTCCTTCCATTCTAAGCCAGATGCCTTAAAATTGCTTTTTCCTCCTAAATTCCCTCACTAGGACCTGCAGTAAGATGTCAAGCGCCAGCCGTGAGAGCAGAGATCACAGCCGCGCGCCAGGATTAAGGGGAGCGTCTGCCACCATTAAGTATGAGGTTTGCTGGGAGATTTCCGCAGATGCCTTTCATCAGGATGAGGAAGGCTCCTTCTATTTATAGAGTCTTGAACGGTTTTTATCATAAAAGGTGGTATTTGTCAAATGCTTTATCGTATCTACTGAGACGTCGTGTTGGTTTTGTCCTTTTTGCTCCTGACAGGACACATCAGGCTGATTGATCTCCAGATGTCTAAGCAACATTGAGGTCCCACTTGGGCGAGGGACGAGCCCGCCTAGTGCCTTTCGGTTGGGTCCGCTAGCATTGCACGCGGATGCTGGCACCTGTCCTCCCGGGGCTGGCCGCACGCCTCTTCTCCTGTGATGCCCGCCTGGCTTCTTTCTGATGGCGATTCAAAGGCTCTGTTTGCGACGCCAAGAGTCTGAGCTGCTTAGAAACGATTACCCTTGACAAGCCCCCCACCCTTGGCCACACTTTCCTGCATTCTTTTATGCTTCATTGTTTTTATCTTTTCTGAAAATTGTGCATTTTACATGCCATAGGTAATCCTCTGGGAGCTAGATTGCCCCTCGTCCTGCAAGCGCCTGTTGGTTTTCCTGCTGTGTTTGTTCAGTTACCTTCCTGCACGTCTCTAATGTCTGATAGCTCTGCTGTGTGGCCTCCGGAGTCTCCCCGTGCAGTGCGGTTGGCAGCTAAGGATGCGCGTGAAGGCCTGCATGTTGCCTCCCCTGCCTGGCTGGGGGCTCTGCACCTCCTGGGGTGCTCCGCCATTCTGGGGGCCTTTCACAGCCATACCCCCCTCAGGAGCTGCTTCCATGGAGCTGATGGTGGCTTCTCTGAGAGCCCGGCCCATGGCTGGTCCTTTCAAGCCACGAGTGCAGCCTGGCATGCGTGTGGCCATCTAGGCCCCTGGCCACACCCAGACACTTCAAAGCCCCCCTCGGACCTTGTATGTCAGCGCACACTGGTGAAACAGGCCTAATAGGGAAACACAAATAGATGAGAATTGACAAGAATGGCTTGCACTGACTGCCCATGCTCAGGTGTGGAAGAGCAAAAGGATTGCTGGTGCCCTGGGGATGTGACAGATGCAGATGAAGCCCTGGAGCTCCCTGGGGTGGCCAGTGTGAGTCCGCACAGGCGGCCAAAAGGCCCGCAGTGGAAGCCGGGAGATGGCGTCCAAGTGATAGCGAAGACCCGAGCTCCAGCGCAGCCGCATTTCCTGCTTACACCACGCCGGCTCCAGCCTGTCCGGGTGGCCCTTCCGCACCCAGAAGGGTGCCGAGCCCACCTGGTGGGCATGTCTCACTCAAGCTGACAGCACCAGTCAACCAGCACAGCCTTCTTGCTTGTCCAGTCTTCACCGGGTGTTGTCCGCGCACTGCTTGCTTTCATCCCGGTGGGCGTCGCTGGCTCGGGGATGTGGAGCAGTGGTGCGGACTTCCGCCAGATGCCTTGGGTATTTTAGCTTTTGTGCAAGCAGTCGGCTCGGACTGGGATGATGAAAGGCCAACCTCTCGGTGGTTTCCGGGTGTCCTGTGGTGGGAGTTCCCCAGGTGTGGCTTCCTGCTTCTGCAGAGCTCCAGGCCCGTTCCGTCTCTCCATGCTAGACACTGGCGTGGCGTCCACGCCTGCTGGAGCCCCTCGACTGCCTCTGCCATGCCGATCCACGAGCTCTATGTGTCATTTCCAACGATGTCTTGCTTATTTTATTGTGACTGAGACAGAATGCCCGACACCCGAAATGAAGGAAGCAAAGGTTTATCTGGCTCATGGTTTGTGGTGGCCTCAGCCCGTGCTCGGCTGGCTCCCGTGTAGGGCGGCACAGGGCAGAGGGCAGCAGCTCACGGCAGCAGAAAACAGCAAAGAGCAAGAGCACAACAGGGACAGCGCAGAGAGCAAGGCCCTCCTCACCTGGTGCGTGGCTGCCCGCCCTCGTGTGTGTGCCGCACTCACGCCCACAGGCCCAGCGTTTGACCAGGAGTCAGTCACAGACCAGAAGGCTGGCCCCTGACTGCACGATGTGGGGGGACACCGAGACACAGACCATAGCAATGGGAACGCCACGTCTGGGCATGCAGTCAAGTGTGCCACAGGATGTGACCCTCGGGCACTTCGAAGCAAGGTCAGCTCGGGAAAGGTGCTCCAGCACGGCAGACCCCCCCCCCCAGCTCCCTGGCCTCCTCTGGCCACCTGGCACCTGGCAGCAGGGACTCTGCCTCCTCCTGCCTTGGGCTCATGCTGAGAAATCAGGTCTTGTGTGCTTTGGGTGGCTGGCTGCTGCTGGGCCGCGGCTCTCGGGGCTCCAGCCCCAGGCTGCAGGCCTCTGGGCTTCGCAGCTTCTTTAGTCACGTGAGCCAGTTGCAGGTGGCTGCAAGGATTCTGGACCTAGCTGGCTGATCTCTATGACATGTATCTCACCAGTTTCTGTTTGGCTGTGGTGCTCTGACTGGGCAGAGGAAGAGGAAGGACAGCGCCAGCTGGAACGCCTCAGAGACCCTTGGTGTCACTGAGGAGCTGCCGCCCAAGCCACCACTTTGCTCCCTGGTGGCATCTGTCCTCACCAAGTATGGAGCAGCATGGGCTTGGCCAGCCTCCCTCCTGACATCTGTGGGCCACCTCTGTCCTGTCCCCATGCTGAGCTGGATGGCACTGGGCCAGGACCGGCTCCACTCAGCCTCAGGTCAGATCAGTCCCCTCTGAGGCTCTGTCACCCCACCTGCAAGCTTGGGACTGTCACTGGCCAGGCCTGAATGGAGACAGCAGAGTGAGTCAATTCCCTGGGACTCGGCTGGGTGGTGGGGCTGTCAGATTGGGGCTACGCAAGGCCTATGAGCAGCTGCAGGGAGGAAAAGAACCCAGTGACCACAGCATGCCCGGAGGCTTCCACCTGTCCTGTGGTCACTGCAGCCTCTGACAGGCACCAGCTGGGCTGTGGCACCAGCACGGGCCACTCGGCCACAGAGCCCTACATCCCGCTTTGTCCTCCCATGCATTGAAGACAGGGATGGCACACTGACGCTGCGGCAGGGCTGCGCCAGGCTCTGGGGGAGCTCCCAGCCCAGCCAGGAAGTTGAACACAAGCCTGGCAGTCACTGTCACCAGGCAGAGCCCTCAGGGTGGGCCGCTCGGCAAGGAGCACCCAGCTTGGCTCAGGATCCCCAGCACGATGCTGCCAGACACAGGCCCCGAGGGGCCTGCTCCCTACACTCAGGGTGGTGGCACTGGTCCCTCAGAGCTGCAGGCACCGCCAGCACGCAGGCTCCCAGCAAGGGGCCCATGGACTGGGCTGGCCAGAGCCCCAGATGAAACACTCCTCTGGCACTTTGTCACTGCGCCCTGCTGGGAAGGGCCAGCTGCTTCCTTGCCTATTGTATCAAAGATGCTGGAATCTGACCTCGGCTTGAGCGGCAACCATGTGTGAGCGCGCACAGGTGTGAGTGTGTGCGTGCACGTGGCCACCCTCTTGTGTGTAAGGAGGGCTCCCATCCCACACTGCTCGCCCCAAGGCCCTTATAGCAGGGGGCACAGCAGTCTGTGGAAGAAGGAAGAGAGGGAGAACGAGGGGCTGCGGGTCCTCCTGCCCACAGTGCTCTGGTCATTTCGCGTGCACATGGAGAAAAGCAGCCCCCCGCCCCAGCCTCCAGGACCAAGACTCTGTCACCAGCAGCCCAGGTCCACACCCTGCCACAGTCCCCACCTGGGGCTCACACACCTGTATGCAGGTCTTCTCAATTTGAACATCAGATCCCTTGGGCCCCATTAGCCCAAGCTTTGCCCTTGGAGTGAAGTCCAGCCTGACTCAGCCACCACCCTCCTGCGCATCTGCCTCTCGCTGCCTCCAAGCCCCTGCCCAGAGCCCCAGCTCAGCCCCACCGCGGCCCAGCTCCCCCAAGCACCTTTCCCCCCCAGCTTGGGCCCCTTTCCCTGCTGTGCTGTCCTGGGACTTCAGACCACTATCCTGTGAGGCAGAGCTGTTTCCTTGTGGTCCTCACTTGTCTGTCCCTTCCCCACCATCCCGAGGCCGAGGCAGGGAGGTCTCCCAGCTGCTTGCTCGCCTGCGTCTGCGCTTGGCTCCTCGCTCGGCACACGCCTGGTGCTCCCTCGGTCCACGCTGGAGCTGGCAGGCTTGTTTGCAAGAGGCCTGAACAAAGTCCTCATGGCCTCTACCCTGGCTGTTCCCAGCTGTCACAGAGTGAGGTGGCCAAGGGCAGCTCTGCCCAGCGCAGGGCAGCTCAGCCCGCTGCTTCAGAGGCCCTGAAATCTGATGTCACGAAACACACATGCATCATGAAACACTGTGTGCCGATTTCTTCCCTCCCCTTTAAAAGTGCAAAAGAATAACCCTCACCTACAGATGCCCGGACAGGCGGCAGGCGACCCTCAGCATACAGCCACTGTGGCACTGATCCCCACCCTACAAGCTCCTGTGGGGACTGAAGACCTTGCCATCTTCCCACCCGTGTCACTGGGTGGCTGCAGGCTCTCTGCTGAGCTTGGAGAGAGTGAGGCACAGGGGCTGGAGACGTGGGCCTCAGCCCAGGGCCTGCACACCTCTGCTAGCTCAGCAGACGGGGCACCAGGGGACCAGGCACCAAGCAGCCGAGGGGAGGGCCCTGGCCCACCATGCAGGGCTTCCAGACACGCTGCAGTGGCACTGATCACAGGCACTGACGAGGGTGAGCACTGAGAGCGAGCGCCACGGGGCTCAGAAGGACGCACCCTCCCTCGGGCCCAGACCCTGTAGGCCCAGCCAAGCCCAGCCAGGCAGCAAGAAGCCAGCAAAGTTCCCCCTGCCTTTGCGACAGCCTGGATCGGGGCGCTGCAGCAGGAAAGACAGACGCCCGAGCAGCAGCAGCAGCCCTGAGCAGGCTGATGCGCGATTGATGTCGGGATAGTGGGGTCTCCAGTGGCGTGGCCCAACCCCGCCTCCCACGTCTTATCAGGAGCTAGAGACAGGCCTGGGAGGCCACTTAGCAAATCTGCAGATGAAAGCTCAGGGGTGGCTAACGTGGTAGAACAGAGTCCGGGTACAAAGCCCTGGACGCATGGGCCAAGGGACTGCGGTGACCGTGCTGGAACTGTGCAAGGTCCGCCTGAGGTTCCCATGCGCTGCCTCAGAGAGCCACGCAAGCCTGTGGCTGGTGCTCAGCTCTGCAGACCAGGCCAGCATCACTAGATGGCTGCCCCCACCAGCGACCCCAGCTCCCTGCATGACAGGGGCCCTGAGGGCAGGGCACAGCCACTATCCACACCAGCACAGGGCCCTGAGGGCAGGGCACAGCCACTATCCACACCAGCACAGCTATGTTGCTGTTCCCTGCAGTGGACACTGGCCACGAAAGACACACCCAGGAGCAGTGACCAGCACCCTCCACTCTCTGGGTGCCGGCAGACTGAGGTCCATCCAAGGCAGCCTCAAGAGCTGTCCCCATCCGCGTCTCTCCTTGGAAAGAGAGGCCTCGCTCCCACGGTCCTGGCAGGAGAGAGACAGCAACTGGGCAGAAGTGGTGGGAGGCTGACTTCTGACAAGAGCTGCTGAGGACAGAGGGAGCTGCCCACAGGGACATCTGCATTGGCAATGATGGCTGCGGCTGAGAGGCCATCTGGCAGGGACCCTGGGGGACACCTCCCTGGCAGATGGCACTGCAGCAAGCTGTGTCCACCCTCGCACTGCAGAGGAGACAGCTGAGGCCTGAGCATGGCCCAGGAGCACTGCACCCTGATGGGCCTGGCTCTCTGCCACCTTCGTTTGAGCCTGTGGGACCCTTCCCTAGGGGCCTGAACGACACAGGTATAAGAACAGCAGTGCACATGCCGGGGGAGAGAGGATGGGACCCAGGGTGGCGGGGCAAGGCCAGCCACCCGGGGTTCTGCCTCGCTGAGCCCACGGTTCCTATGCTGTCCCGTGGGGCTTCTGGGAGGTGGCTGGTGCATCAGGTGGGGCTCTCCCTAGTGGTTAGGTTCACTGAGGGGTCCACAGCCACGCAGGATGATGGGCTGGTGGGAGACTGCCACGCGTCTCCTCTGCGATGTTCCTCTGCCGTGGCAGCCTGCCTGGGAGAAACCTCTGTGACTGAGCCACAGGAACCCTCTCCTCCCTCCTCGGAGCTGGGAGTGTCAGGTACTCGTCTCAGTGACAAGAAGTGGTGTCGGCAGCAGCTAAGGGCGCAGACCCGTCGCGCATCCTGTGCCGCCTGTCTTGGACAGGGCACGAGCTCCCTGCTGCCGCTGGGTGCTAGGCAAGCGTGGGCAGGTGGGCTGTGCAGGGCCAGGACGTGCTCCAGGCGTGCATGCCCAGGGCTCGAGGCCCACCGCAGCCCATGGTGGCCGGTAGGAGAGCAGGCTCAGAGCCAGGCGGGGTCCCTGGTTCCCTGCTGGTGCCCACGTTCGGCTCTGTGGAGAAGGGTGTGGGCAGAGAGGAGGGTGGAGGGAGGGCTTCTCCGAGCCCTCCAGAAGTGGAATCTCCATCATCCACCATTCATACCGGAGGGGCCGGGTCCCCTGAGGTCCTTGCGTAGGTTTGTCATAGTCACACAGGCTGGAGGCTGGGGGCACCAGAGGAACACTGCGGTGCATCCGCCTCAGCATGAATCACACAGAAAACTGGGAAGTCTGGGCCTGAGCCTCACCTGGAGAGCAGACCGGTCCAGCAGGGCTCCGAGGGCAGGGTTGGGTGGGCAGAGCCGCGTGCCCGGGTCAGCGACCCTGGCTTCTGTGTGGTCTCGGGCGCCTTGGGAGCTCCCACAGCCCTCGAGGGCAAAGCCAGGGGCACCGAAGCTCCTGTCAGCCACCAGGGCTCGCTCTGGCCCACAAGATGTCTGACTCTCCTCCTCATTAGAGCCAGATCCCAAGGTGCAGTGCTTTCTGGAGGGAGACGCCTCAGCGCCAGAGCCGGGCCTGGGAGCCCCATGCATGTCAGGAAAGGCCGCAGCAGGGCCCATGAGGCCGGGCGGAGCCTCTGGCCTCAGCACCCACGCTCAGGAGGGGTCCTGAGCCACAGGGCGTTGGCAGGGCCCGGCCAGGCCCAGAGCGCCTCCTAGGAATGGAGGAGGCATAGGGTGGGGGCGAGGTGGGACAGGATGGGGTGGGGGTCAGGGCGCCCTGGGAGGGAGCAGCGCACAGCAGGCTGCATGGGGGCACCCCGCCCGCAGCACTGCAGGTCACCGGAGCAGCATCAGAAGCCGGGAATAAGAACGCTGGGCTTTCATTTCTCTGGGCTTCAATTTATACAAGTAAGGAGATTTTAATTAGGATCTTCATTTTTCTCTGGAAACATAATAATTGGAAGGGCTCTCACTGCCCTAAGGAGGGTAGGATTGATGGAGTCCTAATGAGAATGGGGGGCTGGGGGCCAGGCCCCTGAGACCTGGGGTGCAGCTGGGTCAGGGGAGGGGCGAGGCAGCACAGACCCTGCCTGGTCACCACAGGGCCTCCCAGGAAGCTTGGCAATGTCCGCTCAGGCGCACGCCGGACACCAAGCTGACCATCCAGTAAGGATGTCCACCTGCAGGCCTCCCGGCGCCCTGGCCAGGTGCTGGGGCGGGGGGACCCCATGCTCTGCAGTGCCCAGTGTCCCAACCTGCAGCAGCAACACAGGAGAGCAGAGTCCTGCACAGCCTCTACCTGGCATCACTTTATGGACCAAGGAGCTGGTCTTTGTGCCACTGTTTGTCCACAACACAAGGAACCAGAAGCCAAAAAGCTTAAGGTGCTGGGTTGTGTTAGTAATGCTTAGCCCTGCTTGGCTCCCTGTCTGCCCTGACCTCTGACCTCATTGGAGAGGGAAGGGGGTTCACTGGCCCAGCTCACCGGGGCTCCTAGCAGGCACTATGAAGAGGCACAGCTTTGGGGGCCCAGTGCAGGGACACTGTCCCTAGGATGTGGCCCAGGGCTCCAGGCCTGCAGGAAGCCCACAGCCTGCGTGCGGACCCCAGCGGGGCCTGTCTGGAGTGGGGCGCTGGGTGTAGTCTCCCCGAGCCCAGGAAGGGCTCACGATGCAGCCTCCCTGGACAGCCGCCGGGAGCCACCTGAGCTCGTGTGTGGAAAGAGTCTCCCACCAGCCTGGGCAGGGAGGCAGCCTTGGCCAGCCTTGCTCAAGCTGCTCACTTTTTAAGCCAATTAGATAAAGACAGTGTCTATTTCCTCAGTGACCCGGCCCTGCACGCAGTGTTTACCTTGGCAAGGCTTCCTTCCAGGTTTCTTTCGTAATTATCAAAGTAGTAACAGTTGATTCAGAAAACTGCAGAAAACAGAGAATTCACACCTTCTCATTCCTCCCTCCTCGAAGTCATTGTTAACGAGAAGGTGCCGTGCCGTGTCTGCTACTTAACACACACTTTTTTTTTAAATGAAGTGGCATCAAAACAAAGCCGCTGCTCCTTTGGCTTTCAGTTCCCGGAAGCCACAGCCACCAAGGGCCACAGCTCGAAGCCACTTTCATGCTCCACGGGTGCCGATAGCTCCCCGCCAGCCCTGCCTTCTAGTTTCCTCTTCAGTTGTTTCCTGTTAAGAGCAGCCTTGTCCTGCACAGGGTCCTGCGTCAGCCTCTGGGCACGCGTGTTTGTCGGGGGCCTCACCGAGGGGCACAGGTGCCGCTGCTGCCCGCTGGGGGCGCCGAGCACTCCCAGGGCCCACCCAGCCCCGCTGCCACTGTGGCTCAGAGCCGGAGGTTCTGTGAGTGCCCTTCGACGTTGCCGGTATCTTATTCTCTGTCCTGGAGGCACGTCGTAGTTCTGTCTGGTTGTTCAGTGCGGACGTTGGTTCATCTCGGATGGATCAGGTACTCCTCACCCCACGCACATGGAGGATCCGGAGGCGCAGCCCCAATGGGCCCAGCCCACACCATGTCTTGGCGCTTACAGCTTGGAGCAGTGAAGGATGAACCATCCCTAGAGGAGTTTGTGTTTAGGAAAAGGCAGCATCACTCACAAGAGCTTTGGGTCTGGTCTTTCCAGAAAGCAGGGGCCAGGGAGATGGATAGTACAATAAGTGCTTCCCTGGCAAGCGCAC
>NDGM010972137.1:0-12369 GCA_002564305.1 Octomys mimax
AAAAAAAAAAAAAATACAAATAGAAATTTTAAGATTTTACATGCACTTTAAAGTATATATATTCTGTCTTTAAAAATCTCTACAGATAAAACTAACTTTGTTTTTGCTGAGTAAATTACTGTGTGGCAGTAATACAGAGTCTATAGATAGTGGTAAGGATGCTACTCACTATAAACAGACAGGTGAATTTAATTAGGGAAAATTTTTACCAGCTGTCCTCCATCTTCCTGATTTGCTGTGCTATTCAAGTATACAAGTCCTGTGTGCATTTGGAATAGAAATGACATATTCTGAAAATCAAAAATGAAAAGTTCTAGAGATCAATTTCACAACAATACAAAACAAGTAACTGTAATTGTGTTAGCTTTCTGTTACTATGACAAAACCCTAAGAAAAATGAGTTTTAAGGAGGAAAGGTTTATTTTGGCTTACAGTGTCAAAGGTTTCAGTCCATGGTTTGTCCAGATTGCTGTAGGCTTTTGGAGACACTGCACCTCATGGCGGGAGTGTGTGACCAACGAGGCCCATTCACCTCACAGTAGCCAGGAAGCAAAAGTGAAGCAAGAAAGGCCAGGGCCTCACTATCCCCTTCAAGAGCAGCACCCCTGGGGACCGAACTTTATTGTATTAGGCCCCATCTGTTGGCAGAAAGTCCAGCCACTTTTCATTGGCTTCGCAAACTGGTGGTTCAACTCCTCAATACATAGCCACTTGAGGAGCGTCCCAGATCCAAACTCTAGCACTAGTGAACCATATACTTTAAGGTGGTTTTGTTGGTAAATTTTATGTTATGCAGTGTTTTAACCGTTCCGTCACATAACTGATTATTTAAAACATAGCCAGGTGTGTTAGTGCACATGCGTAAGCCAAGTTGTCAGGGGGCTGAAGTGGGAGGGTCACTGTGCATGCAAGGCCAGCCTGGACTACACGATAAGACCCTATCCCCAAAATAATTCAACATTTTAAAAAAATATAATGAAATGACTTTTGAGTGATGGCTATATGACTATACCCTGATCTTTTACTGTATATAATGCTATATAAGGGTTCCGTTTGTATCTGTGGACTATATTTTCAACTATTTTTGCTAGGTATTTTAAACTCTAGAGTTATATTATAAAAGAATGTGATAAGTAATGCAAAACCAAAGCCAAATAAAACCTATGAACAACTATCTAGTAAAGCTCCTTTAATGATACAGACTTTTAAATGAACCATTACTAATTTACTGTCTACATATTTGCTGTATAGATCTGGGGAGGTGGATAGGAAAAGGCATCAGAAGAATACCTTAGGTTGTGATTAGTGATTCCAGTGTTCCAGGGCCCAGATACAATGGATCAGCATTTCTGCTTCATTTATCTGGCTGGATCCCTGTGCCTAATGGCTGGATATATACCATAAACACTGAAGAAGC
Source organism: Octomys mimax (assembly GCA_002564305.1). NCBI lineage: Eukaryota > Metazoa > Chordata > Mammalia > Rodentia > Octodontidae > Octomys > Octomys mimax. Next base: position 1,418 of record NDGM010972137.1, read on the forward strand.
AACCATGGAAACACTTGTTTTCTTGTTGGACTAAATTTACTTTGGGTTGAATATTAACACAGTGCCTGGCAGGACTTTAAAAGCAAAAATAGCTTACGCGTGATTCACTCTGAGTCATGTGCTGCTATTGCTGCTATACTGCCTAAAGCTTGACATTGAACAAGTTGGCAGCCTGTATTGCTACATTTTTTCTAGGAATTCTGAACACATTTCATTCTTGTGAATTGCTTGTGCAATGATATTAAATAGAGTAATATGTTTATTTTGTTTGAAAGTCAAATGAATTTGAGAATGATGAAACTAAAGTACTTTTCTTGGGCTTTCTGGAAAACCTTAGATTCTGAGAATTCTGTGGGTACAAGACTGACTTTATTTTATACAGCATTAATGAAATATGAAAGTTTTGCTGTATAGTCTTTGTTTTTCTGATTGAAAGCACCACATAGACCAAAAATCATTGTAAAAAGAGGCTAATAGTACTATCAAGTAGGATTCACTATTTTTCTGATATTACCAGACAAGATGGTTCATATCATTCACAAAGCTTTTTCCTTTTCTTTCATAATAGGGTGAAGGATGCATCATAGCCTGCCTTGCAGTTAAGTTGGATGCATAACTTCTAAGCTTCTCTCTTTTTATGAAAGGTTATACAATAGGAAGTTCATTGGTTTGCTGAGGCAGACTGAACCCTCCCACAGGATTTAAATGTGCTGCGTGCCTTTTCCTGAGTAAACCCATGTGGCTGAGAAATAGACGCTTGTTGGCTGACTGTGGGAAAACCTTTGAAGAAGGGTCAGTGGTTCTCATCTTGCAGGAGTCAGAAATGGCTGATAACCTAAAGCAATACATGTGAGGATGGCTTTCCCTTGATGTTGCAATCTTTGACATGTTTTTGTGTTTAGCTGTTGAAATTGCCTAACAGTATAATTTCAATTGAGGTTTAGCCTCAGCTCTTTAGTTTTAAGCTGTATGGAACATGTTTGGTTTGTTGTTTTGTTTTTTTTAAAGGCACAATCATTTTGCCTTAGGATTTCAGTGCTTTGTATAGGAAGAGATTTCCTCTGACAGCCTGAAGCCAAAGGAGCTTAACTCAGTTCTTAATATTATTTTGAAATTGGTTTACCATAAAATTCTTACATTAGAAGATGCAATTCTGTCAGAGAATTTCAACATGGTTGCATAAATTGTTTCATATTACAACTTGTTCTCTGCTTGACTTCATTGAAAGTAATAAAAGGACTCTTTCAGAAAGATCTGGTGAGTTAGCATCATTGTTTAAAAAAAAAAGAACTTACTCATAGTGTATCCTGTGTTGCTAAGTTTTCTGAGTTAGCTATCTCAACCACACCCAAAAGCCCTTTCAGAAGCTTGCGATCCACTTACTCATGCTGGGTTAGTTTTCTTTCCCAGTAAAGTAAAAGGGCTGAGATAGAGATGAATTTTCCATGAGATATAATGATTGCATGAAAAACTAACATTTGGAAGTTGAACTGCTGCCAAGCCTTGAGTGTAATATGTAGTTCCTTCTTCTGTGGTTAGAGATCCCACAGAACAGGGCTTTCCAACTTGGGCCCTGTGGCTGCCAAAAATACCCGTGAGGTACTTTTTTGTACCCTGAAGGGATACCATTACCTTACCTTAGAAGCTAGAGAAACGATACCAGTGCTGTTGTAGCATTCCTCTGAATCAAGTTCGTGCAGACCTACACTGCTGAATTTTGGGGCATAGAAGTTTGCTCATGCCTTGAAAATTAGCTCAACAAAGTTTAGTTAACTAAGCATTTTCATATTGTAAGCCAGATGGGTAAACTGAGTGAGTCTCAGCCTGTCCCTATAGCTACTCAGTTATTACTAGAGATGTGTTTCAGCCTTAGTTCTCTGAACCTTTATTTTTCCCATCATTCATTATTATACTTAGTTCTTGAGCCCTTATAATATGCCAAAAATTAGATTATGTTTTGTTTATTTTTTGAAACATGACCTTCCTATGTAGCTCAGACTGGCCTTGAACTCGCGATATGTAGCCCAGTCTGGCCTCAAACCCAGAGCCTCCTGCATGGTGGGATCACAGGTATGCACTAGCACACTCAGCTCAGAATTTGAAATTATTTTATAATAAAAAATTTAATAAGCTTTTAAGAAGTACATTCTTGTCAGATCAAAAAAAAAAAGAAGTACATTCTTAACTTGGAACGGCAGACATGCAAATTATTAAATAAGTTAATTGTATGCTTTTTTTAAAAAACTGGATGCAAGCATATCATCTTACAATAGTAACAATTTTTAAAAATGCTTTTAATTTATAATTGTTTATGAGATATAGTGTGATGTTTGATACATGAGTATATTGTGGAATGATTAAATCACACTGAGATACCTCTCACCTCACCTACTTTTCTATGATTAAAACATCTAAAAATAGGGTCAGGGAGATAGATCAGTGGAATAAGTGCTTGCCTGGCAAATGCAAAGTCCTGGGTTCAATCCCTGATATGGCAAAAAAACTACTTAGCAATTTTGAAAAATACATTATTATTACTGAGATCTCAATGCCATTCAATAGATCACTAAAATTTATTCCTCCTGTCTAACTGCAAGTATGTGCTCTTTACCAACATCTCCCCTGTCCCTGTTGTCCTCCTCCTTCAGCTTCTGGTAGCCACCATTCTGTTCTCTACTGCAGGGATTCAGCTGTCATAGATTTCACATATAGGTGAGATCATGTAGTACTAATCTTTTTTTTTTTTTTTGTATTTTGGTACAGGGTCTACAGGGTCTCACTACATAGACTGGACTTGTAGTGATTCTCCTCTTTTCAGCCTCCCAAGCTCTGGGATTACAGGCACATGCCACCATGCCCAGTCTCAATTGCTGTCTCAGCATGCCCCGGGAGTGGTGCCAGCACAATCTGTTTTAAAATTTTTAAGGAATCTCCATAAAGAAGAGTGGCTCCATAGTGGCTGTACTAGTTTATAGCCCCACCAACATTGGGATTGTAAACCCTTTCCTCCATATTCTCTGGGACTTTTAATTTTTGTCTCTTTGGTAGTAGGCATTCTAACTGGCATGAGTTGGTGTGTCTCTCGCTGTGGCTTTAGTTTGTTTCCTTGGTTAGAGTAATTACATTGTTTTTTCTTTTTTTTTTGGTATGTTTGCTAGTCATTCACATGTTTTCTTTTGAGAAAGGTCCATTCAGATCCTTTGCCCATTTCTAACTTTTTCATTTTTTTGCTATTGAGTTCCCGATTTTCTTTTAACATTGACCTATTATCAGGTGTATGTCTTGATACCTTTGTATCAAGACAGCTGATTCCCAAATGCATGAACTTATGTCTGAGCTTTCTGTTCTGGTTGATGAGTAATGGCCATTTTCTTGAAACCTATAACAACTATTGACCTTTTTGAGCACTTCCTACATGTCCAACGCTGTTTAAAGTGCTGGGACACAGGTGATTAGCAGTGTTCCCACTTAACAGAGGAAGTCACTGAGGCCTACAGAGGCTGGACATTTTCATTCATTCTTTCTTTCTTCTCTCTCTCTCTCTCTCTCTCTCTCTCTCTGTCTCTCTCTCTCTCAACAACAGTCATAATATGATCTCTTTTTTAGAATATTAACTTTCTGTTTTTTCATTAGTGATTATTTTGGAGTAACTTTACTAAAACCTATGTTCCTAAAATAAAGTGCTTCCTCATGGGGTTAAAGCCAAAAGCAGTGTACCACATGCACAGCATATCTTTCTTTGGTTAAATGTGGTGATTCCTCAGAGAAGCCAAGCCTAAGAACTTAGTGTTCTTGCACATTACCTCAGAGATTAAATTAATCAGCTCTTCAACCAGTGTTGGGTTTGCCATTCAGAGGTACAGTGCCAGGGGCTGTGCCAAGAAACAAATTAGGTAGAAGTAAAGCTTTCCTTGCATCAGTAGTCGCCCTTTTAAGCTCTCTGTGTCCTTTCAACTCTCTTCACCTCAAACCCTGCCTTTCTTTCTAGTAGTCAACACTGTCAGGCAGTTCCACAGAGGCAAACAGCTCTTGTCTCATGCTTGGGTTGTTCGGCTGCCCGAGAGCTGCGAGAGAGGTAGACAGGGTGAAAGTCACCCCTGGCTGTTCCCAGGGCTGTGGTGCCAGTGCCTGGGAAGGGTCAGGAGCTGTGGGGAGGGAGAGCACCTGGGCAGCCCTCACAGCACACTGATCAAGCGCAGTCCCTGGGCGTGCATTTTTTCCATGTAGCCCCCATTTTCATTTTTTGGTACATTTTACAAGAAAAATATTTTAACACAGGAACAAATTATATTTATTTGCTGAAGAAGCTCTATAAGGACATTTTAGTTTTCACTTCAGGGAGTACAGCTTTTGGAAATTTTAGACAAATTACCATACTGTTTGATGAAGTGTAGAATAACACACTTAAACTGGGAAGTAAACACATTTCCATGATATATTTTCTGACTTGTCAAGTAACAATTTCTGAAATACAATTTTTATTTATTTATTTATTTATTTATTTGTGGTACCAGGGATTGAACTCAGGACCTTGCACTTGACAGGCAAGCACCTGTTCTACTAAGTTATCTCCCCAGCCCTGAACTACAGATTTTTTTTTCTGGTACTAGAGATTGAACTCAGGACCTTGCGCTTGCCAAGCAGGCATTTGTGCCACCATCTCCTGGCCTCCTGAAATACAATTTTAATGGACTTTACAATTCAACTCGAGTGCACTTATATATATATTTAATAGTTATTTACAGTTTTGGTTCAGTTCAGCTTTTGTATCTATTTGCAAATAACAAATGCATATAATTTTATTTAAAAAGAGAAAATTCCAGCATTTTGTCTTGAGTTATTCTTGGCGTATTAAGTTGATATCCTGGAAATTGAGATGATGCACTATAGAAATATTCATTCCTTCCTGAAGCATTAGGCTTTCCTAAATATTCTTGTGGCCAGAGTCATGTAGATTTACTTTTAAACATGTCCAGTCCTAACATTTAAAAATAACATTTTAGAAATTCACCAGAAAAGGAAGGTGACCATATGATTATCGGGTGATAAATTCCACTCATGGGATCTTCTTGTGGGCGGCTTGTAACTGAAGACAGTGTATCCTTTGTAGTTGGAGAGAGTGCAAATGAGGACAGCATGGCCAGGGACAGAGAGTAGCAAGGTATGCAGCTGCTGTCCCAGCGCCATCCCTCCTCTCTGTGCTGCCAGGATATGGCTAAATCTCAGTGCAGTGCCTTGGGAGACCAGGACCTGTGCCGCGGCCCCCTGGGGATGGTATTTCTCTAGGTTCCTGCTCTCTGGCTCCTGGAGGAAGGGATGTACTTGTCAAGACAGAGAAAGTAGGAGTGACTCTTGAGAATAAAATGTGATTCTGATGGGGGCGGGCATGAGCATGAGTAGGGAGTAAATTTGGGAAGAGAATGAGCCAGCAGCCAGAGGAAAGGAAGAAGGCTTTCTCCTTTCTCCTCATTCCTCCGCAGGTGGTAGTCTGGTTATTTCTGCTTTTGCTCTGAGTTTCCCCCTTTCTCTGCCCCTTTGATGACACTGCCGTTCCAGACCTTTGTCTCCTCATCTCTGTGTCCTCCCTTGCATGCATTTCCAGCCCCTCTGGGGTTCCTAGATGACCCATCGCTCTGTGTGCAGAGCCATGACCTGTGTGCTGCAGTGCCTGAGGTCTCAGGCTGTTTTGGAACCTCCCTTTACTGCCCAAGAAGCTTACCCAGGTTTTGCAGGTTCCTGTTCAGTAAGAATGAATTCCTGCCCTCAGCTTTCTATGCTGAAGTTGGGGAGACAGTCCCCAGATCTGTGAGCCACAAACGGGGGGAGACAGTGACCAGATCTGTGAGGAAGAGGGCCTGCCCTTGTGATGGCAGTTTGATAAACCATGTTTGTGTCAGCCTGGCAGATGACAGTGAGTGAGTGTGGACTGGTCATTCATGGGGGTGGTGGGAGGTGCTAGCTGATGGAATGCTGGCCAGGCCTCTTGTCCACAGCCACTGCTCTGCTGCCTGCCTACCAAGTGATCAGTCAGATGAACGTGTATTCTGCTCCCTGTGGAGAACTAAGAAGTGTTATTAATATCTGTCTTACACTACAGCTTTAACTTTGGGTTTTTAATTATGTCAGCCCAAGTGTATTGAGATTAATGTTAAAAGTTATCTGGGGATGATGATGTACACCTGTAATTCCAGCACTCAGGAGGCTAAGACAAAATTGCCACAAATTCAAGGGCAGCCTGGACCACGTAGTGAGTAGACGGCCAGCCTTAGCTAAGTACAAAACCTTGTCTCACCATCACCCTCCCAAAGTAAAAGTGAAAATGCCTTCTACTTTGCTAATAAAATATTTTTTGGTGTTTGCAAGTCTGATTCAACTTTAATTAGGACATTTTAATTAGTCTTTTTTGAATTACTTTTCTTGCTATAAAAATGTGTATATTATACAAAATTCAGTTAATATAAGAGCAAAGTAAAGATTGTCTATTATTCTATTAACCTAGAGATTACCATATATTAGCATTCTATATATTTCCTTATTAATCTTTGTTTCTGGAAAATACATGTTTGCAAACTTGGGATTAGCATAGTATTCTGATTATTTCACTCATTATCATGAGTTCATTAAATATTTGAAAAAATAATTTTAAACTGATTCATAATATTTCTATGTATGTACCATTAATTCCTGTTTGAATCACTGTCATTTATTAGATTTGCTGGTGTTCTGCTTGTGGATATTCATTTAAGTCAGTTTGACAATTTAAAAATAATTTTATTCTATGCATTGAATCTTAACTACTACGATTGCAAAATTTTAGGGAATTTCCTCAGTATCTTTCAGTTTTAATTATTAATTCTCTTTTTAATTTTTATTACATGTTTATAGTACATATGATTATATTCATTGTGGGGAATACGTACATATAGCACATGTACCTAACACATCTCATCATTTTTTTTCTCTTTCCCTACCATCCACTCCCCATTTACCAGCATTGGATTCATTTATTTATAAATTCTTATAAAATAATTATCATATGTATATCTATACATACATAACTAGACTTACAAGCCAAAAAGCATAGTAAGCACTTACACTAAATCAAGGTACACTTTTAGACAGATTTTCCATGCTGCATTACAATTGTAAAGATTAAATAAAATTTTGTTATTTTTCAGCATTGTATTTTTAAAAATTATTTCAAAAGTTAAATGATTAGAGTTTTGGCAAAAATGTATTTCTTTTAAAAGTATTGTGATTCATTAATGCAGTGAGCAGACAAATCCCTTTCAGTAGAAGGTCTGTGTTGAAAATAAAAAGACAAAAGGCACGCTTTCTGACCATGCAATGCAGATAAAACATATGGAAATAAGAAATAGTATTATATACATACATAGTAAAATGAAGCTACAAGCAGTGTGCTGGGAAAACACAAAGGGAATATGAGGAATTTTTGGTCAAAGATTAAACGGAAGGCTTCCAGGAAGAGTTGACATTTGAGCTAGGTCTTGAAGCTTGAGTAGAATTGCACAAAGAAGGGAGAAAAGGACATTTGAGGCTGAGGATATAGAGCCCAGGGGGCTGAGAGCATGTGCTGTATCTGAGAAGTGCGTATGTCCCAGAGGGCCTGGCATGTGATGTGCTAGGTCCTGGGCTAGCACAGCGGGAGCGAGACAGGAGACGGTTGTAGTAGGTGAGCCTCGAGCAGGGTGATGGCGTTGCATTGCCTTTCACGGTGCTATGCACCCTCTTGTGTGTGGTCACGTTGAGGTCTTATGAGCTGTTCATGTGACTGCTCAGAGGTGGAAACAGGAGCTCAGAGTGCCTGAGTGGTTTCCCCAAAGTCACAAAGCTTACAACTAATGGAAGATGCCTCTCGTGGTAGAATGGAAGATAAGTTGGAAAGACATTTCCAGAAGTGCAACAAGATAGAAATGGTGCAACAGAAGTCCAGGCATACTGGATTCTTCAGCTGCTGCCAAAGCAGTGGAAATGGGAAAGGAGAAGAGACTATGAGAGAGAGTCTCAGCATTTAGTAGATGGAGACTCTGAAGGCGGTACAGAAAGAAGCCTGTGTTAAATTGGATCAGTAGTCCCAACTTCTTTAAAAATTATAGACCCTTAATAGTATTTTTTTTAAATGTATTTTAGTACAGGGTTTTCAGGGTCTCACTACACAGATCAGACTCATAGTGATCATCCTGTTTTTAGCCTCCCAAGCGCTGGGATTACAGGCATGCACCACCATACCCAGTCTCAGTTGCCCTTTTAGTGCGCCCTGGGGGCGAGGCCAGCATAGCATACTGGGGATCAAACCCTGATCCCTGTGTCTGCCTAAGCAGGCTCTTTAATCCACTGAGCTACATGGCTGGCCCCTTAATAGTACTTTTGAAGCGTGTATCCAGTACAAAAGATTTTCCTATTTTAACCTTCTTTTCACTGAGTTTTCTTGTGCATCCCATTTTAAAGACCACTAGAATTCAGAATGAGGCAGGGGAAGAGGGGTAGCAAGAGGAAAAGATAAAAAATGAGTTTGGCTTGGGGTATACTGAGTTGAAAATACCCAAAAAAAATACATATATTAATGAAAGATGCTTTATACAAAGCTGGATGTAGTGTTAAAATTTTTAGGAAATAAAATAACACCAAGTTTATGTTCTAATGTAGATGAAGTTAATTTTAGAGTCCAATATTTGTTTTTCTATTTCTACTTTTCTCTGTAAAGATAATTATGCATTAAAAAGTCTGGACTAGAATACTGTTTTTTAGCTACCTATCTTTGGTTGATTGTTTTATCATTTGAATCTCAAATAAATATTTAGAGAGTTTTCATAATTTTATTCTGTGTGATCTAAATTAAAGTGGACCTCGCCAGGGGATGTAGTTCAGTGGTAGAACACTTGTGTAGTATGAGCAAGGTTCTAGGTTTGATCAACAGCACCACCAACAAAACAAAACAATATACAACATAACATGAAGGTCTTTTGAAGACCTTATAGTTTGTATTTCAATAACTCATGCAGACTTCTTTAGAATACTCAGTATTATTAAGCCTAAAAATATCTTCCATAAAAAAGAGATTCATCCAAATGCTAGAATATTTTTACAAATGGCTTATGGTTTTTCATTAGCTCTCAAAAATAAAATTGTCTGGCTGGGAAGATAGCTCAGCGGTCTAAGTGCCTGCCTGGCAAGTTCAAGGACCCGGGTGTGATCCCCAGTACCACATGCTGTGAGGGCCCCAGAACCCAGGCACACTGTGCTGTTACCAAACTGGGAGTGGCGTGCATGCCTATAATTGCATTGCTGGGGAGGCTGAGACAGGAGGATCACTGCAAGACCAAAATGCATAGCAAGACCCTGTACCAAATAAATACATAAGAGATTGTGTGTGTGTGTGTGTGTGTGTGTGTGTGTGTGTGTGTGTGTACATACACACACACATTTCTCCTTGTGACTGCCCCTCTGTTACTGAGTTAATGCTTGTAAGAGTTTTTTCAACTTTATAAGATCATTGAGTATAATTAAAGCTTCAGATATAGACTGGTTTTTAGTTTGGTTCAGTTTAGTTTGATTTTAAGAATAGTGTTTTTTTAAACTATCAGACAACTAAATCTTTTACCATTACTGCTCAAACCATGCTTCCCCTTTGGGAAGTAGGCACGAGAAGCAGTTGCAGTTGCTGTATGTCTGGTGAAGTCGAATTAACTTTCTTCCTTTTGTCTATTTTCTGTTCAGTGTCAGTATCCCTTTCAATGAGCTGAATGTTCAGGCCATAATAGTACTATTGTAAGTTGATCACGTGCTCATGTGGGAAAGCACCTTTTCTTGTTAGCTAATGGATAAAAGGCACAAAGAAGTTACCAGTCTAGGTCAAGTTCACAAAATGAGTCTTTGATGCAAGAGGACAAAATGGATTTGCAAAACAAGTACTGTACCTAAATCTAGAAACTGTCCTGTTAAAGAAAGGGACCAAGCAAAGTCAAGCGCATTGGTCTCCCTGATTTTGCCTCTATCTTTCTTAGACAGCAGGGGGCAGCAGCCCGAGATCCTAGTTCAAGAGAAAGGATCCGTACTCTGTGTCTTCATGGAGTTCTGTACATAGTAAGTACAGCTCTCTGGATTAAAAGCAAGTTTTTTTGTTTGTTCCTTTTTGGCAGAACCAGGCCCTTGCCCTTGCCAAGCAAGTGCTTTCTCTACTGAGCTGTCTCCCCAGCCCCTAAAAGCAAGTTTTTGAGATTTTGAAATAGAGGATTAAGGCATTGAAAAAAAATGCAGCATAAATTGGTGATTGATTAAAAATTATAAGATCAAATTTTATATATTATTTTGGCCTATTGCTTTTTAGGGCTTTATAGAGTCAGAAAAATATAGTTATCAAACATAGAAAAAAACTTTATAGTCTCAAGATAGAGTCATTAACTACATGATATATCACAAAAAGATGCTTAAAGCTGTTTTATAGGTCATCATAGAATGATCTAATCTACAGGAAATTACTATGCCACAGTGTGAAGATTCAGTAAATCTGAATGACAGCTGACATTCTTTCAAGACAATGACTTATTTCTATAGCTTCCTAGTGTGTTCCTAGTCTGTTGTTGCCTTAGATTTGACCTGTGTGAAACAGAACTGTGTCTTAAGAGCAAAGTCATTAATATTTTTGAAGATCTTTGTTCTGGACCTGACATTGTAGTGCTGTCATACCAGACTCCTTAAAGTTTTTCATTGCTCCCTAGGTCAGGGTTTGTGTTGCCCCAGAGCTCTCATAAACTCATTGTAGCACTTTTATACACTACAAGTCACAACCCTAGTATATGGAGCAAATATTGTGACTAATATTTCATTAAACAGAAAAATACCTAGAAAGGATACATTAGAACATACCAGGGACTGGGGAGATAGCTCAGTAGAATAAGTGCTTGCCTGGCAAGCGCAAGGGCCTGAGTTCA
>NDGM010972182.1:0-15732 GCA_002564305.1 Octomys mimax
TACACAGATTGGACTCATAGTGATCCTCCTGTTTTCAGCCTCCCAAGCACTGAGATTACAGGCGTGCACCGCTATGCCCAGTCTCCGTTGCTGTCTCAGCATGCCCCAGGGGCAGGGCCAGCACAGCAGGCCAGGGATCGAACCCCGACCGCTGCGCTCTGCCTAAGCAGGCACTTTAGTTCATGGAGCTATCTGGCTGGCCCTCTTTCAACATATCTTGAACAGATCATCAGAAATGGAGACAAAGATGTGGGCAGACAGACATTTATTAAAGTGTTATTCATGGGGACAAAGTTAAGTGCAACCAAAATATTCAGCCAGCTATATATTACCTCAATAAAGAATACCTTGTCCCGATATTAGGATATATATACAGTAATAAAAGTGGCAATGGCAAATAATATTTAATAAAATGCTCATGGCATATTACTGCTAATTATATAGCTCTGCACACTGACAAAGGGCCGGAAGGAAAGCCAGCGAATTGCCAGCAGAGGATATCATTAGGTGATATGATTACAATTCATGTTTTATTTTTTCCTATATCTTTTCATATTTTCCAAGCTCCCCATGATGAGCTTGCATTCTTTTCTTTTGTATTGAGGGAGTGGGAGTGGGAAAGGTTATTTTTAAATGAGAGAAAGCAACATTTTATTTCACGAAGATATTCTTTTTGAAATAAATAGCACCACCCAGAGCCCCCAAAGCTTGACATCGGTTTCCTAGAGCTGGAGTCCACAGACCTGAGTCCAGGAAGCTTCTGTAGGCTCCGGAGGTCCAGAGTATTTGGCCTCAATGGCCTGGCCTGGGATGACTTCCCTGCCTTCTCCCCAGCTGGACCAGCTGCGGGCTGTCAGGCAGTCATGTCTACACGTTGCCGGCCCCAAGCGTTGGGGCAGAGGCGGGGGCAGATCTCTTTGCATCCTTCTCACTGGTCTCTATTGTCAGCATTATTCCCACCATACCCCTCTCTAACTTCTGGACCCTAGCCCCTCGATGCCTTCGTCTCTTCTGGCCTCAGTTTCCCCTTATGCTCCCAGCATCCCTTTAGCTCTGCTTGCCTTTGCACCTGCTTTAACCCCATCCACGGGCAGACCCTGCCTCCCAGTCTTCCACCCCCTCCTGCCACTGAGGGCTGCTGCGCTTGGCAGGGTGCTGAAGGTGATGGGCTTCAGCCTGTTGGAGGCCCAGAGCTGCGACTGTTACTGGGGACTGCTTCTGTCAGGAGAACGTTCTCACATGTCACAGATCAGAAGAGGACGTCTTCACTCCCTCTGCCTGAGCCCAACAAATGCCATATAGCTCCTGTGCCGCTCCCCACCCAACCGCCAAGTGCAAACAGCAGGCAGGAGGCTTCCTGAAAGCTGTCCTGGGAATGTGTAAAATCTTGCGGGGGACAGCGAAGGAGCCACACTGTGCATTCTGATAAACTGAGAGGCTGATCTTGGGCTCCCCTGCAGGGATGTCCATACTGAGGTTCCCACGCTGAAAGCACCCCTTGAGCCAAGCACAGCCAACCTGATCAGGAAGTGAGACCCTGCTAAGGACCCCCTCGAACATGACAACATGATGCCCTGGGGAAGCAGGCTAACAGGCACAGCGGGGACCTCACATCATGGCTCAGCTGCCTCCTCTTCTACCACTCAAGGCTATCCATTCAGGAACCCCAAGGACCATGACCCCAGCTGCCAAGCTCCACCTCAGCAGCCAGGCAGAGGTCCAGGGGTGGAGTGAAGCTTGGGCTGCTGTACTTGATGACCAGGGGAAGGGGGGTGTTGCTGAGTGGTATGTAGAAGTGGGGCTGGTGGGCAGGGAGGGCAGCGCAGTGACCTGGTCTGGTAGAACAACACTTGGGGACAAGCAGCACCATTGGGCAGCAGCCTATAGTGAAAAGTCCAGAGCAATTAGTTCAGGTCACGGGGTTCGTCAAAGGCCAACTGCCCTTGGCTACAGAGCTGTATCATAGCACCATATGCCTTGGTGTTTTTCACTTTTGTTTGCTCCTTGCCAGCCTTCCTGTCTTCCTAAACAGCTCTGGTTCTGGGCACAGATTCCCCTGAGACATCCCTGTAGGGTGAAAGGACTGAACCTGAAGGGTCTGCACTCCTCCCCCTCCCCCTTCCAGGACGATACCCACAGACCCTGCATTGGGAATACTGGGCTTGAGTGTGTGTCTGTGTGTGTGCTGAGGGTGGAGATTTTGCTGAAAAATCCTGGGCCAGAAAAGAAAACTCCACGTTGCCAGAGCTTCAAAGCACCATGGCTCCACCAGCCCTTGAGATGCAGCCTCCTCCCTCAGTGCTTCACCACAGCGCACAGTTGGGGACAAAGGTCCAGCTCTCTAGAAAGAGCTGTCACTGTTCCAGTCTCTTTTACCTAACTGTGAAATGAAAGCAGCCTGGGCTGTAGGATCAAAGTGGGGCTGAAGGGGTAGGATCTGCCCCAGGCAGAGGGCCTCCGTGTGTGTCTGTGGATTTGAATTGCAAAATGATGGGGTAGGAAGCTTCTAGGTCCAACAGGCTAAGTGACACTTTGGGCTCCAGGCTGGGGCAGAGGGGCACCCTACCATGGCCATCCTTTGGGAGGCCTTAGGGCTCAATGAAATTAGCAAAATCAGCTTTTACGTTATTAGATGGACACTATAAACACTCCCTGCTCTGATAACTGAGTGAAATAGGAAATACAAAGAAGTCATCGTTGGGTGAAGTGAATACAACACTCGCTGCTGTGATGACTCCCTACACAGTGCTGTCACATCAAATCATCTGGGACATGGAGCTTGGGACTGGAAAAGGACATACAGTGGCCCAACCAAGACTGAGAGAGTGAGAGAGGCAGGGAGGCAGATCCCAACGCAGACAGCTCTCCGTCCATGCTTGAGCCATCCACAGGCCAGCACACATTGGCATGGGAAGTAAAACTGTGTCGCCTGTGCGTCACACCCCCAGCCCATGACAGCAGCGGGATGAGAGACCCACATCCGGTCTCCTTGTCCCGATTCCCTTTGAAGGCAACACATTAGCAAAACTCATACGTTTTCCCCACATTTGCCTTGAGAGTATCAGTGATGCCAGAGCGTCAGCGTTGCATCCCTTGGTGATGAAGGATAACACTGGATGAGATAGAGTGGAAGCAAATCTATGTACGGGACATAAAGACAAGAAAGTAAGAGAGATGAAGGCGACGAAGCAGAGCACCCGCTGTGTAGTGGTTGATACATTGTCAACTTTGCCGAACGACTCCATGGCGCAGTTCCAGCTGGTAGGGGTCCTGCCCTGGAGCACAATTCGTTCAGCCAACAGAGTGACCATATAAAAGGGCTGAGGAAGTAATTGACGTCCTACTTCCTCGGAGAAGCTTCAGTCTTCACATTCGGCTTGGACTTCATCGTGTGGCCTGCAGCGCAGATTCTTCAGCCTCCAGCTTGGATCCTTCACCTCCCGTCACAGACTCATCAGCATCCGTCGCAGACTTTTCAGTTTTCCATCGCAGACCCGTTAGCTGACAAACAGAGACTTGCAAGGAGCACAGCGGTGAGCTTCAGAACTTGGGACTGAATCCTTCAGTCTGGGGTGTGCAGACACCCTCTGCATACTCCCTAATCTGACTCTGCAGCTGAGTGTCGTAAGCCAATCTTGTAATTCTTTATACATTGTATATCTTGTGTTAGTATATGTTCCTTATATTATATCTGTTCCTCTAAGTAAAACCCTGACCAATACACGCTAGATGGGAGAGGGGATGAATAAAATACCCATGAAGGTATTTGTCTAGGAGATTTTACCAGGTCCAGAAGGGAGCCCAGACACTATGTAACAATATAATCTCTACCCTATAGAAGACTGAATACTCTTCAAGGTCCAGTCTGGGGAGTGTTCACACAGAGCCCATGTGGGGCCCATGTGTTGTCGAGCCCCACATGTTCATCCTCTGGGACAGTCCCAGAGAGTGAAAGCCTCCTGGCAAATGGCTTTATAAAATCTCAGGAGGGTGGTGAATCAGAAGACTTCATGTTGAGGTTCTTGACTTCATTTGGGGGCTAGGTGGCTGCCTATGCCACCTAATAGAATCCTAACTTCTGTTACATAAGGACAAATGTCTAGGAGGAGATGACAATCTTATGCCCCGGGGAGATGAAACATAATCGGCAATGAATAGACAGTCCTTAAAGCCTTTTCTAGCCACCTGAAGTCTCAGAATCCATCCAGGGTTCCTGGAAGCAGATACTAACAGTGAGAGCTGGCATGACTCATTTAAAAACTGATTGACCTTCTTCAGACAGCAAGCTCTACACCTCTCCAACCTCTGATTGGAAGAATGGAAAATAATACTTCACTGAGCTGTTGTGGAAGCTAGGAATTGTTATGTAAGCTACCTAGAACAGCCCAGAGCAAGAAAAGCCTCACTGCAAAGGGTGTGCACCCTAAACTCTCAGAATGGGCCAGTCAGGGAGCAGTTTTAAAGCCCAGCCCCTAGGTTGCAGCTGCGAGAGAAGCCAGCGTAGTGGCAAAAGGATGGGGCCAAGCATCCAAGCTTTTAACAAGCATCTGCATCTAGATGTGGTGAAAAAAATTACAACAAGCCCACTTTTGTGGCTATTAACTGGTTTATGTTGCAATTCAAGAATTGGGCAGTAGCCTAGGGCCAAATTGTGCTGTGCTATCACACGGGTAGCTCACATTTACAGCCAGAAGGAAGTGGCATGCATGAAACAAACACGAGGCCCATAGGATGGTTGCAACTAATTTCTCTTGTTTGAATAAGGGTGAAGCTGCCGGTCTCCTGTGGTGGATGGGAACCCAGCTGCCATGAGCGGGGGAGACTTGGCTATCTGTTACAAAGGTAAATTCTTCAGCTGGGTGTTTAGTTTGCTTACAGACTGAGTTTGCAAGCATTGCATAAGGACTCAATTTTCAGGAGTACTCTCAGGCCAAACTTAGCTTGATTTCACAGTGTCTAGACACCCCATGTCTAACATGAATCTAATGCAGGCAGCTCTCTGAATACATTTCAAACATTGGGGTCCACACCTACCTGTGTCTCACTGCCCTTGCAAGATGGAAGGCCAAGAGGGCAGGGGTCAGAAAGATAGTTACATGAGTCCCACAGAGCTGGACCTGGGACCTGGCAGAATGAAAATGCTACATTATGTGGTCATCTATCTACTGAAAGAGAAAATTTGGTCACGAAGACTGTAACTAATTTCTGAGGATCAGAACTCTTAGAAAGGGAAGTCTCAGATTTCAGGACTACTAAATATATACAACTCAGTGCCATTCCAGCTTCTTTTGCGAACGGGCTCTTGATGGCATCATTTTAGTCCCAGTACAGACTTTTTCAGATAGGGATGGTGAACTTTTTAGAGCTCTTAATAATAACAAACAGCTGGCTGTGGCCCACGTGCCTTAGGTTTGCCACCACTGTTCTAAGAGATCACACAATTCATCTCACGGGTTCAATGTCAGGAGACAACAAAATTGTTGTTTCTCCTGCTAAATATATGTGCTTCCTTCTAGCCTACTGTGGCAGATCATTTTTCCCAAGAAGGTCATGACCACATTCAGCATTCGATGCGCTCTTCTAAAACACAACCTTATCCTCAATCCAAGCCAGGAGATGCGGTGCTTGAACCTGGGCAGGTCCTCTCGCTGGTATGGCGCTGAGAAGCTGGCAGGCATAACGCTGCCCTAGCTCTGGGCAGGCCCCTTCACTGACTTTGTGGCTCCCACTTCTTTTCTCAGATAAATCAGCAGTCCCGTGAAACGTGCAAATACCCAAGGACCATCCCATCTGAGAAGCCCCACCCCACAGGCCTTGGAGGAGGAGAACCCAGAATCTAAAGATTAATGAAATACCAGATGTGTGCTTAAAGACTCCATGCCCAGAGCCAGCCATCTACTTCCAGTCACTCCCGATGATATCTGCTACGCCAGATGTGAGCTGCCTAGCAGGTCTTTCCCCAACTTCTTAACCCATAAAATCATCAGCAACGTAGGATGACTATCCTAACCCACAATGCCTGGGGCCAATTTATTTTGCAACAAGAGATGCCCAAAACATACTATGGTAACAATCATTCTCTTTTCCTTTTCTTTCCTTGGCTGCCAGGAAACTCAGAGGTCATTTTCCAATTCAACCGTAGCAACTCTCCCTGACTTACTCCTTATTTTATGCATATACTACTTGACGCTTTTCACCCTGCTGATTACATTAGATTTGTGTCCTTTCTTATTTCAGATTCTCTTTTTGAAAGAAAGGAGAAAATTGAAAAATGAAAGAATGCTGGAAAATTTTTTTTGCTTCATTCATCCTCTATATATTCAAAATCTCCCATTTGTCGAAGTTGTACTTAACTTCCAAAGCCTAGATATAGAGGTATAACCCTGCATTGTCACCCATCGGATCACTGTTCCTCCACCACTGGTCCGTGTGTCTTGTCTGAATCCTTCTTCACTTTGTCTTGCTTCATAGTACCTCTCATTACGCAATTTCCATAAGCACAAGGAGTTTCTCAAAGGGCCTGAGTGATCCAGAGATGCAGATTTCTGCTGGAGGAAGCTCAAGTTAGATAACTGGGGTGATACTTTTGGTCAAGGGCAGGATCCTGTATCTGAGAACAGAACTACCTGCACGTAAATTTCTGCATGCCCTTGGAAAAGTCCCCAAAGCAGACGAGATAGTAGCTCTAAAGTCCTGAGCAGGCATCTAGAGGCCTGCCGTCCCTGCACTGGATCCTTGCAGCTGTATGTAGTTTGGAAATCAAACCATTCTAGACTTCAGAAAGGAACAATGGCCCCTACAGCTCATGGAACCTAACTCTCCCATTGGGAGCTAAAGTATCACCCTGTAATCAAACACATAAATATTTCCACTGGAAAAAAAGTACAAGTGGTTGCAATAACAACTTGAAATTATTTGACACCAATTCAGGCCAGATTTTATTGCCAAGTGAGTTACGAAAAATGCCATACTAAATATCTTGCTTGTATTTACTTTACTATTTTATAATAGTCCCCAAGAGATTAATACTATTGTTATTTTTAATACAGAGAGGAGAAAATGGAGACTCAGAGATATTAAGTCACTTGGCCAAACAGCTCTGAAAGGACCAAGCTGCTTCCACCAGGAAGTATTTGACTTGGGTACCCGGATGTGCCGTCCATCTCTCCCTGACTGTCCTGCTTTGCGCACTGTGCGTGCGTCTGGAAACTTCCCACACAGCTGGTGGGGAACTGTGAGTTTAGCTAGCAGGTTGCAAGAGAAGAAAAAAACCGAATAAGGGTGTGAAAGGTGGAAAGAGGGAAAAAGTCGCCTTTTTCAAAATAAATGAAATGTAATCCACCCTCTCCAAACCCAGACCCCAAGGGAGAGGCTGAACAACCATAACCAAACTTGGAGAAGAGAGTCTTCCAGAAACGCTTCAGTTCTCCCCACCCCCCTCCAAATTTTTCCGTATGAACCTTAGACAATTATCTCACTTGCAGTCACCGCATGTAAAGAAATTGATCTCTTTAAACGGGTGTTGTTTTTTTAAAAAAACTGAAGCTCCCAAGCATTTTTAACAACTCATGATACTTCTAAAGAGCAGTGGGCTATAGGCCCACCTGGAGGTGGCTTCCAGCCTCAGCTTGTCATTTACTGGCTGTGGGAATGGAGGACCTTCTCTCCTCTCTTCAGAACCAGCCTGGAGAAACCTCACTTCTTTTTTACATCCTGGACATGAGGCCAGACCTGGAGGGACCTCACAAACCCTCTGGTGAACTTCAGGAGAGGGGACTGTGTACTCTGGACAGAGGCTAGGAGCCCTACTCTCCCTGCAGTCCTTCCAAGGAATCATCCAAACAAGGCCCCCACTGCTCCTCTTATCCACTCCCATGGTCACCTCTCCAGACGTCAGACTTGTGGAAGGCTGCCCAGGCTTGTGGACACCTCTGTGCTTTGGCTGTCCAGCAGGCCCTCCAAATGAGTTCACTGTTCATGCTACAGGCCCAAAGCAGAAAGGCTGTCATCCACCCATCCATCCATCCACTCGTCTGTCCATCCATTCATCCATCCATCCATCCATCCATCCATCCATCTATTCAACTTCTACCAAATCATACCAAACAACAAGACCTTGTAAGAAAGAGACCAGGCCAATACTGCAAGCACACACTCCACACAGGCAAAGTTTGAGTATGTGTGTGTGGGGGGGGGAGCTGCAGCCAAATTGGACCTTATGCGAAAGGGAACAAGCAGTTGGTCAACAATGTGACCGAGCTACTGCATGTAGAACAAAGAAAGCGGCAGATTTTGACTGATTTGGTGCAGTGGCCTGAAGTCTGGTCATTTCCACTGGCTAAAGGTGCAGTTCCATAGAGGTTTCTTCTTGTGACAGCCTTGGACCACCATCTGGACTCAGTCCAGTCATTGTAGGAGCTGTTGAACCTTCTCACGCCCATCACCATCATTCTGCCCAAAGCATCCTTGTGCACTGGCAGGTGATCAGCTATGCTCAGAAACCACTGAGCTACTCTTATAGCTGCTGTGTCTTCCTGAACAGGCGTCCTGGCCTTATGCTAGGGCAGTAGGACATTCCATGCTTAAACTGCTCAAAAATTACAAGGGTGGGGTGGAAGAAGCACAGACCAGCTTGAGGAGGCCATCGGTCAAACTAACCCAGTCGTAGTCTCAGATAGAATTTTTTTTTTTTTTTTAATGATCAGCATGTCTACCTGCAGGGTACAATCTGACTCGAGGGTTAAGACAGAAGGGGACAGACACAATATGAAGACAGAGCGCCAGACCTTTTATCCTATTTTACTCACTCATCGGACATCTTCAGGTTGAAGAAGAATCAGTGCTCTTGGGCATGAATGGCCTTTGGGTCCCTGGGAAGCAACAGCTGTCATAATCTATACATCAGTAGTGCTGTGTACAGCAGAGCTAGTGGAAAGCTAGTAGGTACTGCCCAGCAACGTGACCTCCATAACTAGACTTTTATTTTTGTAACAGTTTTTCATTTCATGTAAACATTCTGCCATTGTATTCCCATCAGGGTCTTCTAATAACTCTGCTGAAGCATGCCATGCCACCAAGGGTGGAAGGCGACTGCACCTAGGAGGTTATTCTGCCATTACACCCTTCTGTCCCACCACGGTGCGCCCTGTCTCACAATGGCTGACTGTTCGGCATGCACCAGTCTCTGCACTAAGCACATAGGATTCATGTCTTCATTCATTTATTTGTCCAGCTATCAGACTTTCATGCAGCATCCTCTGTGTACAAGAAAACAGACCAGGCACTCTGAATACAGATGTCAGTAACACAGAAAGCTATCCCTGTCCTCATGAGATTGACTTACGGAATGAATCAGGTATGGCCCCTGCCAGCTTGGGACTCACTGTTTCATGGGGAAGCTGTTTCCAACTCCAGTGTGTGATAGCATGATTAATGTCACCTAGGACTGCATAGAAATATAAACTCTCATCCTGAACATGGAGGAGGGGAGGGTGTGAAATCCTTTCTGGAAAATGATAGGGACCTGAAATCTTCAAGGTAAATGAGGACTGTAGTTAGGAGCAGTGTGTTTGCGGGGAAGGAGAGGTACAAATGAAGCAAGCGTTCGGCTCCTTCCTGGAACTGTACACAGTCTTCTGAGGCAGGGCAGGCTGGTAGCACTGACAATGTGGCTAAACAACTGGGAGAGCATATTATGTGTGGTTTGGTTATGGACAGCAGCAGAACACCCTGGGCAGATTCCACGCAGAAGCAGGAGAGAGAGGCCAAGGTGACCAGGATGCTTATAAGGTTTCACTTATAAGGCTGTACTGGGAGGACCACACCCACCAGATAAAATGATGTCTCACTGAACCCCCGATGCCCTTTAGACCCCTTGAGGTGGATGTGAGGCTCTGATGCCAGGCTGCAGGCTGCAAAGGGGGTGTTTCTGCCTGGAGCTGCAGCATGTATGTTCGTTCCTATAATCATTAAGACGAGTTCCTGAGCTGCTGGGTAGCTAACTCTAGTCGGTGTCAGGGTAATTAACCAAGCTGCCTGAACTTTATTCACAGCCTGACAAGGTGCACTCCTGGGACTTGTCACTGTGGTTAGTCGGGGGGCGGGGGACTTGACATAAGGCTGATTAGGGAGTGTTTTACACAGCAAGAAGCTCTCTGATCTTCAGCAGAGAGGGGCCCCCTCCCACCTCATGCCTGTGAGGGTGAGAATAAAGATCATCCAGTCCAACCCCCTCATTTTCACATGAGAGAACAGCTGCTGTTTCAGGCTCGCCATCTTCCTCCCGAGGCCATGTGTAGAGATTTGGTCCTAGGCATGAAATGCCATCAAATCCTCAGGACACTTCTTAAAGCCTTTTCTTCACTATCCAGAAAATACTACCTCCCGGACCAGGGCTTCTTAAGCTTCTTGCACCCAGGAGGTACTGGGGATTGGCACAAATGCAGGGTCTGGGCAGGAACAAGGTGTTCCAACTCTGATGAGCCCCCAGGGACTGCCAGTGTGACGGGGCACCATATTACAATCATTGGGGGCCTCCAAGAATCTTTCCCATGGATGCTGTGGTATGTGGCCTGTGGGCACCAATGGGCCCTGGACCTGACCTCCTAAGGTCAGAACTCATCATAGAGGTCACATCTTCTAGCTCATGGGCACACCTGGCTCAAGTCAATCTGGTCAGAGTTCTTAGATTTCAATGAACCAATACAGTTTACTCCAGTAAAATGGGTTTAAATGTTTATAGCTTTATGGAGAAGACAAAGCAAGAAATCAAGCCTTTACCTACCCACTCTATCCCACACCTTTAGAAAGCCAATCTGATCCTTAGCATGCTCGGTGCTTGCTGTCACTGCAACCAAAGACCTGAGACTGCTGGCTGTGGTGGTGCACACCTATAGTCCCACCACTCAGGAGGCTGAGGCAGGCGGACCTTGAGTTTGAGCCCAGACTGAGCTATATAGCAAGACCCTGCCTCAACAATAACAACAACAACAACAACAAATAAACAACCCTGAGATATTTGACTTATAAAGGTTTATTTGTTTTGTAGTTTTAGAGGTTCCAGGCTCTGGGTTACATCATGGAGGACGTATGCAATAGAATCCAGAAGAGCGAGAAGGCCACACCAAGGTCCCCGTAGCACAGCATGATTCAATAGCACTCCTACCACCCCTGAAAAGCACCCCCTGAGGCTGAGCCTATAGCCTGTGAGCTTTGGGGGATACTTCTGATCCAAATTATAGAAAATACTTTATTCTTTAGAGGAAAAAAATAAAATAAAATGAAATCTCTGGCACGCAAGTCCCTAAGGCCATGCAAACTTCAAAGCTTAGTCCCTGTCATAGTTGGAAACACCTCTTTACTCCCTTGTTTCCATGTTCTCAGAGGCAGAGTCTGATGGACCAGCGTATACCTTTGATTTTCTTTTCTGGGCCTCAGAAACCTCTGCAACCGGATGGGAAGCTTAGTGGTCTTTCTGGTCCCCCCAAGTACTGAGTCTTCACAGCTCTCAGCGGACTTTACAACCAAGAACTTTAGAGAACAAACCTGCATTCGGGATTATTCATTCTATGCCAGGGAAGCGCTTATTCTGCTGAGCCATCTCCCTGGCCCCAAAAGGAAGTGTTTTGTTGTTGTTGTTTTGGCAGAACCAGGGATTGAACTCAAGCCCTCGGGCTTGCCAGGAAAGCACTTATTCCACTGAGCCATCTCCCTAGCCCTTACTTTCAGTTCTAAGTTCTTCCTTAACTGAAAGTGGTTTGGAGCAAGGACAAAATGTTGCCACTTTCACCATATCCTAGGAACATCTACACTGGTGCTAGGCTCATTGCCAGGGGATGTTTGTATATGTTACACAGGAAGTAGGTAGCACTGCCCCAGTGGGGGGCTGTTTTTCCGGTTGTACTTCAGAAGGAAAGGTATTTTGGTTTTGGTTTAATTTGGTTTTATTGCAATAAAGACAGTTTAAATCTTTCTGAAATCCCCTGCCTCATATTTCTACTGCTGTTCCTCATCCACATTACCACAGTACAGAAGGATATCTTACAGAGAGAACACACTCTTTAGGGGAAAAAAAGACAGTTTCAGCAACTAAGATCATCTAGCTTTGACCAAAACTATCAACACTTAAGTTTTTAAGGTCAGAAGAGGACATTGCAACTTAGTGAAGTCTATGTGAAACGAGAGCTCTTAGGAGAAGGGGACAGGGCCCGGATGATTCCTTTCCAGAGGTACATAATGACTTCTTAGAGTTTCCAGTGGTCAGAATTGAAGCTCTAATGAAAGTTAGTGTTTCCCTTCCCTGTCAGACGTCCACGTGTCAGTATGCAGGCAGTGTTTCCTGAAGCGTCAGCAACTTCACACCTGCCCTCAGCCAACTCAGGAGCTCATCTCTGGGCTGCCTGTAATGAGCCAAACTCCCAGGCCTTTCCAAGATTTAGAAGCCAAATTTGTGGAAACCTTAACCCATAGTATGATAGTATGAGGAGGTGGGGCTTCTAAGGGTCATTAGGTCATGAGGGTGGAGCCTTCATGAGTAAGGTTAGTGCCCTTATAAAGAGACCTCTAAGAGCTTTCTCGTGCTTTGTTTTTCTGCTGTGGGAAGACACAAAAAGAAACCAGCAGCCTGTGACCTGGAAAATAATGCTCACAGGGGCCCAACCATATTTGCATTGTAATTTCAAACATCCATCTTCTATGCAGTGTAGGTTTACAAGCCACCCAACCTATGGTATATTTGCTTTAGTAGCCTGAGCAGGCTCAAACATCGCCACGCCTCAGGACTGCTTCTTTCGTACACCACTCCCATCGTACTTGAGCTGACTGACAGACCTGAGATGGAAAAGCCCCGGTGGAATCATCCCTAGCAGCATGCTGGCGATGCTCCTGGTGGCTGTCCTGGGTCTCCTTTCAAGCAGGCATGGACTAGCAAGGGAACATTTGATCTGCTTCTGGAGGGTACCAACCCAGACAGGGTGTGCACCACACAAACCAACTTAGCATCTAGACAAGTAGCCCCAGCAGCTGCTGTCTGCTTGGGCCAGGCAGCCATGTGCGAACATCAGCCTGCAGCGGGAACCAGCACTCAGCAGGCTCCTGAGAAGACCATGAAGAAGACCAGACAGGGTGTGCTGCGGCCGCGGCTGCCACGTGGTGACCAAGGGCTGCAGACTTTGATTTTTGTTTTCTTCCTCCACATCAAGCCAGTAGTAGATGGGGGGAGGGGCACCGGCTCTGAGGCCTGGATCTGACATGCTGTTGCCCATAGCCACGTTCAACAATTCCACGGCATCTCAATTTTCCCATCTGTGACACAGAAGGAGGAAGAGGATTACATGGTCTCTGCCTCTGACCTGAGCGTGTCCTGATTCTGTGTGAAGGAGGGCACAAGACAAGATAAGAGGCTGCGCCACAGCAGTTTCTCCTTCAGGATCTGGTCTGAGGCTCCGGACGTCCAGTGCAAAGTGATTCCTTCCACCCTCCTCTGTGGTCGTGAAAGCCAGGGCTTTGTCGCAGGTAACACAACTTGCCTTGTTTTCTGTACTTGGGTCCTTTTCAGTTTCTGCTCCCCAGAAAGATCAGTTTCTTGCCAATGTCATCACTTGAGCCAGCAGGGACCTATCAGCGGCTCCATCAGGCCCTGGCGGCCCCAGCCCCCCTGACTTTAAGTCTGAGGCCCTGGGAACACTGGGGAAACTTAATTCTCGAACACCTTCAACTCAAAGAGCCACTGTTTTGCAGAACCAGTGCTGGCCCCTGTATTTCAACAGCTTTCGGGTGGGTTTCCCACCCCAGACGTCGATAGGGCCTGAAGGCCTGTGAATGTGTTGACCTGACTTCAACCGCAGGCTCAGTTTCAAAGGGTTGGCGCGATGTTAGCCCGCCCTCATTCCATCAGAGGCTGGGCTCCTGGAAGCTGGAGCTGGGTCTCCATTCCCGGGAAGGCCCCTCCACAGGCTTTACCCAGTGGCTGCAATGAACCATTTCTGTGACAGGACACCCACCGCTTGGGAGAAGCAGCCTCGGTTCTGGGAAGGTCTTGCTTCATCCTTTCTTGTTCTCTGCCAGAGGCTGATCTCAAGGAGACACCAGAGATGCCACAAGAAGGAGTGGGTGCAGTGCTGCCTGCCTTCCTCTTCTGGCCCACCTTGGGCCAGCTGTGCCTTGTTTGTGGATCCAGGCTTCCCCTGGGCTAAGAGTGGCAGGTCTGTCTTCACTGGGGAGAGCACAAAAGTGCTTTGTGAGGTCGCTCCACCTCGGATCCCAGGAAAGCCACCCCACGAGGAGCGTTTGAACTTCTGCTATTTCCTTTCCAGTGGCTGAAAAATTAGCAGGGACAGATTAGGAAAACCCAGCCCAGTCTTTGTCATTACAAATGCACATACATCCCACAGAGCAGCATTTTCAAAGGGCATTTTAAGCAGTGGAGACCTCAGTGGAGACCCCTGTCAGCAGGTCTCCTCAGATCCTGGCAAAAAAGTTCAGAGGACAAGACTGTCCCTGCATATCCCCAGCTGTTGCTGATCTGTCACCTCCATCTGTAACAGGGCTGTGTATCGCCATCAGCGGGCAGGAGCAGGGTTTCAGGCTGAGTTTTTCTCTAAGTCCACATCACGCCTCCAAGACCTCAGGCCCCACAGCCACGGAGGTGCTCTGCCTTGTCTCCTAGCATCCTTCTGGCTGCCCATGTGGATGTGGCTGCCACCTGTGAGGACACTGAAGTTGTATGAGTGGTGGAAGTGGTGAAACCCACACCCCAGCCGTTGCAAGGTTGGGCCCTGAGGCCACAGCCTTGAACTCCTCCTGGACCCTCTGTGCTCTGTGTGTATGCAGGGAAGCCTGGAAGTCATTGACGGCAGAGCTTTGACCACAGATTGGGGCCCCAGGGGCCCCAGGCTGACACAGCAGCCCCTAGACTTGGAGGCATCATGTCTGTGTTGACCTGACCACTGCTATTGGTCAGCGAGGATGCAGGAGCACAGGCCCTGCCTTGGACAGGATGAGGAAGAAAGAGGAGCTCACTGTTTCCTCTCAGGGTAGCATCCTGTGGTCCTGTGGGAGCAGTTTCCTGAACATAGGTTGGGGGGAATGCCGCTGCCCACATCATCCAGGAAACAGGCACGGCCAGGGCACCGAGCCACCGCCCTGCTGCTGCGGGAGCAGAAACAGGAATAGAACTCAGCTTAGGGTGGCTAAGGCCAGGCCTCCCATTGATGGGCAGGAGGGTGAAGATGAATTCCGAAGCAACACTGGATGTTATTTAAAAAGGGAAGGGCACTCAAGACAGACATGAGGGGATACAGCGACCAACCGTCACTCACTGGCAGTGACCAACAGTTGAATCTGGCTGCAGCGGAAAATGAAAGAAACAGGGGGAAGAGGGAGTGGGGGAGGGAGGGAAGAAGGAGGAAGGGAGATAAGGACACAGGGGTGGACGAGGCCAGGTTGTGGCCACCCTGTGAGCCAGCAGAGGGCTGGGGAGCACTATGAGCAAGGAGTGTGGGCAGAGGGAGTTTCAGAAGGGCCAGTCAGTGGGCAGGCAGGGGCCACTGCTCCCTGTGCAGGCTCTGGGCGCCAGGCCTGGCTCTGGGCACAGGAGACCTTACTCTTATTGCAAACTCATCAGTCATTCTGGGGTGCTCTGGCCCCAAACAGCCTATCCATTCATGGAAGTAGCTGACTCCTGGGGAGCAGGGCTGGTCTCTCTTCCAAGAAAGACACAGTAATTAAAGTGCA
>NDGM010972197.1:0-12809 GCA_002564305.1 Octomys mimax
GGAAGGGTCTACAGAGTGTTCAGGGTCTCACTACTAGATCGGACTCATAGTGATTCTCCTGTTAAAGCCTCTCAAGTGCTGGTATTACAGGTGCGTGCCACCATGCCATCGCAGGGTGCCCTGGGGGCGGGGTTGGCATGAAAGGTCCGGGGATCGAAACCCCCACCCCTGTGACTGATTTCAGGTGTTTTAATCCACTAAGCTATTTGACTGGCTTTTTATTATATTGTTGTATACATAATGAACTCTATATCATAGAGTTCTAAACCTTTATATTAAAACTAATAAGTTCAATGAGTTCAAGAGAATTAGTGGCTCTATTTTTTTCTTGTTATGAAATAGCCTACCATGAGATATAAACAGAACTCATGACAGGTAAATGTCTGGATGGCACCATATAATTTTTGCCATACAATTTATCAAAGAATTACAAACACAGCAGAAGAAATTTACTCTCCTAGAGTAATTCTTCATCATCCATGCCTTGTGTTCACCCTCAGCATGGAACACAGCTGCTTCTACAGGTACCAAAGGACAGGCTTGCCAACCACAGCTCCTGTGCCAGCGTGTTCTTGCTACAGGACGCAGTGTATGACTGGATACTAATGGTATGTCGAAGTCAGATGTCCATAGGCGATTCTCTTACTACAGCTGTTTATCAAACTCAAGGGTTGTTTGAATAAAAGTTGTGTTGGAATGGAGGAGTGTGCAATCATAGGAGAACTTGTCCTCTTGCACGTGAAACTACCTAAGCCCCAGATCAAACAAGACAGTAAATGAAAAGGTGATTCTACTTGCAGTTTCATCCAAAACTTACGGATGAACAGGTCATGGGTATAAAGAATGAAATGATGATGGGCTGAAATTAAACTGAAAAAAGAAAACAAATGCACTATAGGTTACAAAGGTACCCAGGATCCCTGGGCTTCATTTTCTTTTCCTTGAGATAATAAATATCATGTTATATAATACAAGCTACTCTGGCAACATGTGTGAATATTCTTTCCGGTGTATTCAACACTCTTCTTAGCAGAGCCTGTCCCCTCTGGTAGCCAGAGCAGTCTGCTTACACAGAATCCTTCAGTTATATGTCTTAATTGGACGTACAGGGGCAGTGAAATTTAGGATGTGAAAAAAAAAAGAATCATTTCACAATAAAAATCTCAAAATAGCATTTCACTTAATAATTCTTCATATTTTATTCTGATTTGGAATACTGTCATAGCAGCTTTAAGTTTATTAAACTCCATTTTAGAGGTGCCCAAAAGGCTCTTTTGCCTTTAAAACATCAATGAACGATTTTTTCATTTCCCTGGAGATAACCGATGGCAACCCAGTGCCACACAGGAAACAATTCCTTCTTCACATCAGATCGCAAATGAGTCTCAGTGCCATCAGCTGATTTACCCATTGATCAAATAAGTTCTGTACTTGACATATTTTAAAAATGTTTATACTTACTTTCCAATGTCTATATAACAAAAACATTGTCAGACTTTAAATTGAATCTATCTACTCTTCATATTTCATCACAATTACATGTTTTAAAGAACTGCTTTAGAGCAAATACTTTGTACAAATATTTGTGATGTATCTTTTTGTTGTCATTTGTTTTCTGTTTCTGTTTTTTTAGAAAAGGTCACATGACAAATTTCAGGATGGCCTTGATCTCACACAATCCTCCTGCCTCAGCATCCTGATGTGTGACCACACTCAGCGGTACATTTTTATAAAATCCCAAGCATAGACTTACATAGCAATGCATGACTATCAAAATATATTTTTACAACTCATAACACTCTCTTTTCTTCAAAACTAACAAAACACAAAAGATTACTGTAGTTATTCTTGATCATCCATTCTGCTAAAAAGAAAGTTTATTTTTAAAAGTTTTTTTGATTTTCAGGATTTGTATTTTATTTCAGATGTCCACAGAAAAGTTATAAATCATACTCAGATTAAAGTTGCATAAAATTCATTTCATACAGAGCAGGATTATAAAATAGGCCAGTATTTTTGGTACTAATTAGGAATATAGATATAGGCTAAGTTGAATATATAATTTAATTCTGTAAAGCAGGGTATTTTAGAGTGAAATAAATACTAATAGCAGTTTTCACTATGAAAGCTATAAAAATCAAGGGAAATAATCATTCCAGGATGAGCAAATGGTCATGAAGAAAAATGTTTTTCTTTCATGTGAGAAGAACATTTAGAGGGTCAGCCTGAGAGCTCAGCAGACTGAAGTGCCCACTTAGGCAGAGGACAGGGACCAGGGATTGATCCCCATGTGCCGCACCAGCCCCGCCCATGGGGCGCTCTGAGAGGGGGATTGAGACTGGGCGTGGTGGCGCGCCCCTGCAATCCCAGAATTTGGGAGGCTGAAAAACAGGAGAATTACTACAAGCCTGATCTATGTAGTGAGACCCTGTAGACCCTGTCCTAAATACGGAAAAAAAAAAAAAAAAGAATAAAACCAGCTCTGCAAAAGCCTTATAAGCTGAGGAACACTAAAACAGGGCAGATAGTTGCTTTGCCAGATCTTAGGGCTCTACAGAGACGTGACATCAGGACACTGTGTGGATTCAAAGGACATGATGCCACCCCTCCCTCAGGTAGATCCTCATACAGCCTCACTTTGAAACTTTTTTAAAGTAGAGCAGAAATTTTCATCCGATTGTTTCATCCTTTCATATTTATAATTCAGTAGGTGACACTGAAAAATGAAATGATCATCAATATTTTGATCAATATAACTACTGCTCTGTGAAGAGAATGGAAATTATTTCCCTGAGAATTACAATTGTCATAGTATTAATTAATATTTTAACTTTACAACCATCATTTTCTTGAGAAAGAAAGTGAATCACAATTGATAGGAAAGTATCTTTGTATGTATAAAGCAAATAACAAAGATCAGTTGGAATTTTTAAGATTAGTAAACCACATGAGATAGTATTCAGAACACTGTAAATAAAATTAATCATTTTAAAGAGTACACTTAAGAAAGTCTTTCATATACATGTAATATACAGTAACCACAGGATGAATTGTTGAAAATTAACTTCAGCTTCTATCTCTCATGAACAAAAAATAAAAACTAACTAAGCCATTTAACTGGAATTATTAGAGGCTTTCAGCATTTTCCTGAATAAAAAGCATATCACCAAAGTCATTATCTAAGAAAGCAACATACTACAAAATTTACTGAAATAATTTGTGTGAAGTCATGCAGAGGTATGGCTGAGCCTCCACCATTGCTATGGTGGCCTCAAGGCTATGCTGTGAAACCCTTCGGATGTTTCCTCTAGCACATCCAGAGGTCAAAATCTGGCTCCTTTTCCATGTAGGATACTGGATGAAAATACAAAATGATCATTTTCTATCAGGAACAGAGATTGACAGGAGATGAGGAGTCACATGCCTCTGCAATTGTCCACACCAAGTGCTGAGAACTCATAGTGAAGTGGAACCAAAGTGAAGTGAGGCTCTAAAGGACTCTGCCTCACTCCACCTACATGTGCTAAAGTTGGCCTTAATCTACCGCATGAAGCAATTCTCATCAGCACGATGTGCTGCAAATGCCATGCAGATATGTAGATTTGGCCCCATAAATTCATAGTAATTTTCTTCTAGTATCTAAAGGCCAGAATGTGATTTTTGGTAGATTTTAAATTAGGAATTCTTACTTTAAATAGTTCAGGAATATATATTTATGCCTTTTATGAAGGAAAATATGTCTAGTAACAAATAGAAAATAGTTGCCCCAAAGCATAGAGCTTTGCTTACTTGAAGAGAGCCAGCCATTTGTTACCAATGGAAGTTAGCTCTCCTGCGGATTGCAGATCCTATTTCCATTTATGGCATTTTCTAATTTTTATGTCTATATTATCTCATTTTTTGTAAGTCTAAGATTATTTTTCATAGGAAATTTATCATCTAATATCTATAGAAAAAGGTTCAAAGTACACAAGTACGTGTCCCACAAGTCTAATCAAATTTTTTCCAAGGAAAAGATGGTCATCGCAACTGGTTTTGTGTTCTAAGAGGCAATGCAATACGCAATACAAATACAAGCAGTGTCTCTACCATAATGAAAATGTCAGTGTAGCTTATAAAAGGTAAAACACAGAGGTATCACAGTGTCCTGTTTCCTAAATATATTCCAGTCTGTCTACTGAAGTGGGTACTTCAGTGTACATCCTGACTATAATTTAATCACTTTTGGTAAATGAGTACCACTTACTGTAAATCTGATCATACTCTGCTTTAAAGGATTTCTGCAATCGCTTTATTTGCTGTCAGACCCCTTTTTGAAAATAAATTTTCCCACTATAGACTAACGCTTAATGTCACAATGATGCTTTGCGGGGTTCTTTGTGAAAGAAACATAAGCTAATTCAGATAGAAGAATTGGCAGTTTATAACATAAAACCAAAGAATTTGAAACCTCTGGCTCTCTCTAGGCAGTAACAAGCTTCATATGTTGTTATAAATCACATGTTTTAAGTGATAGGAGAGACTTTCATTAATTCTTTTCTTTCTCTTTATTTTAATGTTTCTTAATTTGGGGAAATTTCAAATGTATAAAGAGACCAAAAATAGAATAAAGGGGCATATTCTAGTGAAACGATCATCTTCACTTAGGACCAATTTTGTTTTATATACCCCATTGCCGTGTCCCATCCAACACATTTTGAAAGAAATCTTGGACATCATATAATTTTCTCCTTACATATGGGTGAAATTCTTCTTTCAATAAAACATGACCAAAAAATAAAGATTTCTTAAAATTAACAAATTTCTAGTCAGTGTTCAAATGGTTTTTATCTTGTAAGCACCTTAAGTTTAAAACTACTTCTTCAGTAAGGATCAAGAATTCCACAGAAGGTCCTGGATATAAGTTATGCACTTCTTGCTTCTTTAAGTGTTTCATGTGCTTTAAAAATAAATTTTACTTTCTTTGGGTGGTTCCAGGGCTTGATTGCAGGGCCTCATACATGGTACTAAATCTCCTTTAGGTTTCTCTGTTCACTCTCGCTTTTGTTCTCGCTGTCCCTCTCCCTCCCTCCTTCCCTCTTTCTCTTTCTTACTCCAACCCTCCTTTTTAAAGCTCTCCCACTACTCCCTTTGCAATTTATTTCTAGTTGAAGCAACTGGATTCCTTGTGTATCCAGTTTCCCATAGCCTGGATTTTGCTGACAGTATCCTATGGCTCCTAGTCACATTCCTCTACTCTTTATATTTCCTGTGGATTGGAAATTGTATCTAGCAGTCTGATCCAATTCAGGTTTAACAGTTTTGGCTAAAATATTCTGTACATTCTGTCATGAAATATTCTTCAGCAGTAAAAATACTCACATGTTAACCTTACTGTGGTTAAAAGTATGAGCTCAGAGGGCCAGCAAGATAGCTCAGTGGAACTAAAGTGCCTGCTTAGGCAAGCTCAGGCAAGCTCAGGGACTTCAGTTCAATCCCTGGCACCACATGTCATGCCAGACCCACTCCCAGGGCTGGCTGAGTCAACCAGAGTCCAGGAATGGTAGCCAAGCCTATACACATATATGCTATGAAAACCAAATACATGTAATCTAATCCTAGTTTTGACTCTCTCTAGAAAAGAATTCAGGCACATGAACTATGAATATACTACTTTCTTTATCTATACAATGCAACAATAAATATGTCCAGTCAAAAGGATTTCTGTGAAAACAACTCAAATAAGACCTCAGATGGTGCTTGTTATATAATAAGCAATCATTTGATATCAGCTTTTGCAATATTACCAAATAGCTGACATTAAATATAAGGAGCAACATAAAAGGAAATATACGGTTTGACCCATGTAGCAGCTAAATTGATAAGTCTAAGAAGGATGGATTCACAAGTTGAAATGTGAATGCACTAAAAGTTTCAAATTTTTAAGGGAACTGGCAATGAAAGCTGCAGACTGTTCATAGTAGGTCATTGAACATCTACACACTACAAGAGAAACTATTGCTCAAGAGCTCCACAAAATGTACTCTGTCTGTCTGTAGAGACTGCACTTTCACCAAGCTCCAAGAATATCCACAAGCACACTCTACATCTTCTTCTTTTCTAAGTATACTTGGAGAGTACCAAGTGAAGCAAAAACAATTCTCTTACTGGGCAGAAGTACTGGGCTCATATCAAGCTTGCCCAAGAAATAATTTTTGCAGAGTTTCCACTCTTTTATGCATTTTTAAGACATTCAGTCAGTAATTTACTGAATTTCTCAGAGACCAAAAAGCATGTTTTACAATCAGAATGTCCGTTAACCAAGGAATTAGCAAATGTCATGCTACAAAATCCACTTGATTGGAAATCATAAGTTCTAGAGTCAGATGAGCAATGGAAAGTTAGCTATTTAAGGAAACTGCCTCTTAGCAAGACCTATTAGATAATGGAAAGATACTTTCCTTAAGCTCTGTAAATTTCAAAAGGAAAGTGGAAAACATATCAGAAGAAAGTGTTTCCCCACACCAGGGGAATAAGTGAAAGGATTTTCCTTCTCCTTTTTCCATAAGCCAGTCTGCATATCACATCTATTAAGTCTACCTGGCCAAACTATGAATGCAGTAAGTCTAATATCAGGCTTTTAATTTTGGTTTCATTGGTAAAAGGTCCACTTTCAAATCCTCAACCAAAAGCTGAACAATGCAATGTGGAAATTTGGAGCAAAATCAATTGTTAGAGTCAGATTATGAGATTTTAACTGCCATCCTAAACTACTTATACAGCTATTCGATGTTATTTCCACTTGCTAGACCAATACCCAAGAGTCATTTTGACATTAAAAAAAAAAATCCAATTATACACCCAACTGCTAATTTACAAAACAAAAGGCAACTTGCGATTTTGACTTGAAAAATCAGTTTGCCTTAGGGATTGATGGTTGAAAGAAATTCTGGCCTACTGTAGAAGGGTTAATATTTGTGCATTTCTGTATCCCATTTAGAGCAGGTTAACTTGAACACTTCAGTTTGACTGCTATCTCTTTATGAAAGACACTTGACTGGAATGGATGAAATCTGGCTTGGGATAATAAATGGTAGGAAAGCCCCAGGGCTGCTGCTACAGGTAGCTCTTATGTTAACTGCTACAGGAAAATGACTGTGAACAACAAACACATTTTTCCCCATAGGCAAAAGATGAGAACTTCACAGTAAAACAGTAAATTGAGTGTCTGTCCTCTTACCTCTACTAAAATTCCTTTGTCATCCTTTGCATGGGGAAGGTTAATGGCTCAACCCAGTTCTTCACACCAAAAAACTTTACAGGCCATTCTTCAGTGAGGGTCTAATGGGCCTTCTGGGATTTGCAGCAGAATGCCTTGCTCAGGGAAGCAGGCTGCTCCTCAGAGGGGCTGGAAAAGAATGTTTAAGTTGGCGAAAGGCACTGGTGCTCCAACTGCTTTTCCACCTGCAAAAACAGAGCCTTGAGGCACAGTAGCAGCGCAGTTAACAGGAGTCCAGACTCCACCGCTGGGGATCTGCAGAATGAGAAAGGTGTGAAAGGAGCCAGCTCCTCTGTTTTGCCAAGGATTTTCAGGCCTTGCTGTTTTTGGCAAAATTCTGAAATATCCCACTTCTCTCACCCCAAGCTTTTCCCTTTCCACTGCTCCAGGATGCCTTTGGATGTTGGGGTGACCAGTCCAAACAGAAAGACAGATTTTTAGGAGGATGTGAGATTCACACTCTACAGTTCCCCGCAGGCCTCTAAACAGCACTTGGCTGCTGCAGAGGACCGAGGGAGGGACCAGGCAGCAAGAGATCAGTTGCCAACCACCCCGACCTCAAGGTTGGAAAGGGAGGCTATGCGAGCCCACAGCCCACTGAGTCACAGCCCAGTGAGTCACGTGAAAAGTTCTGCCACGTTACCAAGGGGGAAGAGTGGTATCTGTCAGTCAGCTGACTCTGAAAGCCCCTCCAATGTTTCCAGAGAAAAGCGCTGCAAAACTCCTGACAAAAACACTTAAAATTATTTCTTGTCTAAAATTTCACCAAAAAAAGTGAGTCATGTATACTGCTGTGATACAGTCTTTATTTTCTGACTCATGTTTTGAAGTGTTATAGGAGATTATAAATCCAACACATAACTAAATTTGTAGTTTTTAAACTATAATTATGTAAGTATATGCATACTCCAAAATGTGCCCTTTTTGTCTCCCTTTCAGTGACATCAATTACATTTATAATATTGTATAGCCATTATTACTTTTTCCAAAATATTTCATCATTCTAGGAAAAAAATCTGTTAAGAATTTTAAACATGGGTGTTTTGCTGTCGCAACTGCCCTAATTTGGTTTCTATATGAGGTCGAGGTGATCATGACTAATATTCTTTCACATAAGCATTTTCAAAATGAAATGAATGAGGTTAAAATAATTATTAAAAAGTATAGAACTATTAGCCACTGGATAATAAATATTAGGGATCCATACAGTAGTTATGATTAATTTCATAGACTAATCAGCTATTTTTTGTATAAGGTGAAATTTCAGTGATTAATACAGATCCTTAACCTTGATAATCATGCTAATGCCTTCAAAATAGCTGCAATAATGTAAAATGAACTCATAAGGGTTAAAAATTTAAAATTACAAAGATGAATTCACAAGACCAGGGGGATTAAAGCATCATTAAAGTCTAGCTCTGTAAAATACTATTTTTTTTAATTTCCACATTTATAATTAGATTAAGAAGCAAATTTAACACAGTGTTGAAATGGCTTTAAGGAAGAATCCATAATCTGAATTTAAGGTCATGTATAATTTTATCTCAGCCACTGATCAAAATTGTTCTGTCTTTCAGAAAGCAAAAGTAAAATATGAAATATAGATTTACACACAGCTAACTTCTCACTGCAGTGAATTCTTGCTCATTGATTAGTAAACCTAATCAATGGCAATGACAATTTGAGAAGTAAATCCCTCCATCAAACCTGAAATCTTGCCTATTGTGTCTCTGAGGTTCACCCTTTTCTTTCCTCACTACACATTTCAATGCCATGGGAGGCAAGTGCATCACTTATTTTAATCCTGTTGAAATGAATGGATGAACCTGAATAACAACACAAGTCTTTTTCCATATAGCGCTATAATTCACTTTAAATTGATAGTATTTTTAGGATTAAGATGTATACATTTTGCTTCTGTGACTAGTTGTCCTTTCTTTGTGTACTCCATTAATAAGAATTTAAAGTAATACTTAGTTGCAGCTGCCTTCTGAAGTAAGTCTAAGAGTCTTAAATGCAATTTCACTAGAGCAGCCAACCAAGATGAATAACTATTTTGAAGGGAATCAAACTATCATTTAGTAACTACAGATGATTTTCTCTTATTCTCTTTAATCACTTGACTTAGAGAGACTATCAACAAAATCAGTCTCAAAAATATTTTCATTAATGATCATATTGCCAACATTGAAATGAAAGAAGTTTGAAGTACTATTGCAAAACAAATGAATAAACATTAAATTCTTAACTTGATGCTTACTGTATCAAGCAATTAATTCACCCAGCATTTCAAGAAATTTAAGAGGGATATTCAAAACATATATTGTCAAAAACTTATGCATAAAAGTTATTTATTTCAAATGTAAGTTTCAATGTAATCTCTGAAAATAAAGTTGTTTTTCTAAAACAACTGTAAGACAACTCCATTGTACAATATTTAGATATGTATGTTTATTTATTTTATTTAAAGTTTAAAGTTTCCATTATAGAACTTGCTTAAACAAGTACCAAGTGAAAGAATTTTAAATACTACCATTTAAAAATAATCCCTGATAGTATATTTGACTATTTCTTTGCTTATTTTATTTAAAATTTTTATTTACTTTTTCTAATTCAAAATGAGCAAAAAAAAGTGAAAATTTGGATGAAGCAAAAATCGCAAAATATAAAAGTGAAAGAGATTTATTCACTAAATCCATTAATTAAATCTATTTCAATGACCTAAGGGAAGTCTTTATAGATAGATTGGTATATATCATTGAACCTACTTTTAGTGTTTCTATATGTAACATCTTCTCTAAATACTTTTAACATCAATACCTCTACTTTAATTAAAATATGACTAAATGCTTAGTGCAGAAACATTTGTAAGACTGCACAAAATATGAGTTCTAATCACCTAGAACTTCATTAGCAGGAAATGATAATTTTATATTATATGTACATTGAAATATTGTTACATGGCCCCATTTTTCATAAAAAAAATTAAAAATACCATTGAAATACTTCAGAGAGATTTATAAGGGCCTAATTAATGAAGGAAACAGCAAAACTCTTCTCCAATAGCACTAGGGTAAGACATGCTAAATCAGGAAATCCTAACTCCTCAATTCCCAGGCACTCTGATAGCCTTTCTAACTCTTTCCAACCCTCCTCTTTTACCACCTCTTAGAACTCAGGTCCCTTTTTGCTCTTCGTTTACATTTTCCTGGTTGTACTTATGTGTGTCTTCATTTGGGCCTAGCTGCTTTTGTTGCTGCTGTTGTTGCTTACAGATGTGTGTTTTTAACTAAGCAGAGGTCTGGTTTCTCTGAACAATGTTATTTTCCACAAGTCTGCATGATATTCTTGATAGAAGACCCAAATTTAGAGAAACAAGGAGGAGACTAGTCTGTTAGAAATGACCAAGTAATTAAAAGAAGTAGTATCAAGCATCAAATTCCTGAAACTGTACTGCAAGATTGCAAAAGGATCTCTAAGACTTCTGACCTTTGCAGGGTGACTGAATTACTGCTATCAAGTTTGGCTGGAAACAGCCAGCTCCTAAGCAAGAGTTGTCCAAATAAGCCCACTGTGGCACTCACTTTTCATCATTCTTTCAAAACATCTCAGAAAGTCAACTTAGAAAAGGAAGATTTAGATGGATCATGGTTCAGAGTTTCCAGTGCATGGCAGGCTGTCTGCATGAACTTCGGGGTGCAGTGAGTCTGGCACCGCAGCAGAAGCTTGTGCCAGAGCATGGTGGCCAACATGCAGAGGGAAAGAGCTCTCGCTGAGAGCAAAATCCTGCCCTGAAACCCATTAAACTATGATCCATCAGTAAATCAATACATTGATGCATTGGGAGCCTTCATGGTCTTCCACCCCAAGGCCTTGCCTCTGAACACTGCTGGATTGGAGATAAAGACTTCCACACTTAAGCTTTTGGGGAACACTTAAGATCCAAACTGGAAAATTCAGATATAAAAATTACAGAAGAGAAACTAAGCATGGAAATGTTACTCTGAATGATTTAAGTTAGAGACCTAATGCCATAATGAGAAGTACATTCAGAGTTAGTAAAGATTGAAATTGAAAAATATTGTGTGGCTTTCAAAGAAAAGAAAAGACTACTACAAACATAAAATTATATATGGTGGCACCTACTATTATACAACAAGCAATGAGTGCAGTTTAGTGAATACTTATAAGTTCAAGAGTATTTTCATTTCTTTTTAGAAAATTAGCAAATATGATTACACAGACTGCATCATGCCTCCATTGTCCACTTAAAATGAGGATCCATTCAAATGCAGGGTGCCAAAGTGAAACTTCATTAGCTTCATGGCAAATCTGCTTCTGGTTTTAATTATGTAACTTCAGGCTATAGGACCCAGATGGCAGAATCACGTTAGTGGCCAAGTGGTCCTTACTAATTTCCTCAGAAGTGTGCTGTCTTAGGTTGTTTTGTGACACTACATCAGAAAACAAGAGACTGGGAATTTTATAAGGAGCAGAAATTTAACACTCAAGTTTTAGAGGCTGTGAAATCTAAGATTACGACACTGAATTGTGATGATAGCTTTCTTGCTGTATTGTCCTATGGCAGAAATAAAGAAAGAGCAAAAGAGAGGAACAAAAGAAGGCTGAACACATGCTTGTTTTATGAAGAACTCAGCCTTGTAGTAATGCCATTCCTCTATTCATGAGGGCAGATTCCTCATGACCTCAGTGGCCTTCAGCCGGTCTTACCTCAGTATCAGTTACGCTGTTGCGTGAGGAATGAAGTCTCTGGTACATGCTTTTGGCAAAACTGTAACATGTGCTGAATGCAGTTCTTATTGACTGCTACAGCAACAGGAAGCAGCAATACCAAAATGCCACCCAGGATTGGAAGCAGACTTATATATGTTCATGGTATTGGATCAGGATCATTCCCAAAATATCAGTCTCTGATCTCTGATGGTCTAGGGCTTGTAGGAGATAAGCAAGCAGGAACTATAGAACCAGAATGGCCTGTCAATTGGGGATTGGATTATGCCATATGCACCACAGTGACCAGTCATTTCTAGGAGACAGGAGCAGCCAGAACTGGAGCAGGAACTATTATCTGGGAAGCTAACAGACTGAAGCATATTGGCTGAGGGAAGAGGGATTTTCTGCGACGATCATATAAGGTACAGAAGCACAATTGGTCAGCATAGGACTGAGTGAGATTTCAGTCTGGGACTTACATGTGAGACATGGGAAAAGCTCACACTTTGACCTTGAATACTGCCTTGAATTTCAACAGAGAAGCAGAATTCCAAACAGGAACAAAACAGGTATGGAAGAACAAAGACAAGCAAAAATTTGAGATGGATATGCTGTGTGATACATAGAGACAGGGTAAGAGAATAAATTCTGACATTGGCTTCATGAGGATTTCAAAGGGCTTTGTGCATTATGTTAAGGAATATGCATTGAATTCAAGAGACAAACAGAATAACTATTAGAATTTTTAAAATTGGTTTATTGTTGTTATGACTTGTGTTTTGATGGCCCTCCAAAACCTCGTGTGGCATCTGTAAAT
>NDGM010972208.1:0-14489 GCA_002564305.1 Octomys mimax
TAAACTTCTGTTTTAAAGGAAAAAAAAAATTGAGCTTCACAATAAAGATGATGTCTATATATTTATAAAAATAATAAGGGCCAGCGAGATAACTAAGCAGACTAAGCACCTGCTTAGCCAAGCTCAGGGGCCAGGGTTCGATTCCCAGATATCGCATGCCACACTGGCCCCAACCTTGGGCACTCTGACCTGGTGATTGAGTCCAGGGCGTGGTGGTGAATGTTTATAATCCAGTGTGGGGAGGCTGAAAACAGGAGGATCACAATGAGTCCAAGCTGCGCAGTGAGACCCTTTACCAAGCACATTAAAAAATAATAATAAAATTAAAATTGAGACAACTAGCCCAATGGAAGTCTTTCTGTGCAGCAATGCTAGCGTTACCAGCTCCAGGGATGCTAATAAGAAACTCATCAGAGAGCACTGGTAGTCCTCTAAACTTAATGACCCTCTCGGACTTACTAAGCATCTGACGAATTGCTGCCTGGACTGCAAGCCCCTGACCCTTCTAATCTTGGAACTTCCACTTTAGAAAACTTAGACTATAAATTGAGTCTCTGGCCTTTTAAAGTGTAAATCTAGACAATGTAGAATGCCCCTCTAAGGGATGTCAGCCCCCATCTGCAGGATCACCAGCAGAGATTAGCAATCCCTCTTCCCAGACCCAGAGCAGGCAGAGGCCTAGCCTTGTTGGGCCCTCGCCTGGAAGGTCCGGTTGGTCTGGCTGCATCCACCACCTTGCCCTCGCTGGCCTTCTGGACTTTACCACTGAGTCAGGTTTCAATGGAGGTGCACTCAATCTCTCTCCTCTGTTGTAGGAATGTTGAAGGATGACTTCATTGCCTTTTAAATTGGTATAATGTAATTTTTTTAAAGAAAAATCTTTTCTTTTTAAAGGTGCTTTTAGCCAGGAAAGGTGACACACACCTATAATCCCAGGACTCAGGAGGGCTGAGGCAGGAGGATCACAGTGGGTTCAAGGCCAGCCTGGGCTACATAGTGAGTTCAAGGCCAGCCTGAACTACATAGCAACACCCCATCTCAAAAACACAGAAAAAAAATTTTTTAAGAATATATAGGTATATTTGAAAACAAAAACAAAAACAAAAAACCAAACCTCTGAATTATGTGGGTGTAATTTCTTGGATTTTGTTAGAAGAGAAAAATGAGAATGATGAAGTTTAAACTTTGTTTAACCAATAAATGTTATCTATCATTCATTTCATTTTAACAACATCTAGAAGGAACTTACTGAGCTACTGTACAAAATACCTGACGTATCTAATGCTCCCAGCAGCTCTTGAAATAGGCACTCGTGCTACGCTACAGATGAGCACAGTGGACAGCAGAAGCTCTAGGAATTTACCCAAGATCCCGCAGCTCCGGAGGGGAAGTGCTCAGGCTCGAGCCCCGGCACTCTAACCTGGCCACACTTTATGTTGACTAATTTTATCCTAAATGTTGTCTGTGGTTTAATCAATTACATAACACAACAAGTACAATACTATTACATGATTTTTAGGAAAATTTACTTTTCAAGGAAGGTTTACATGCTGCCAAACTGATTTTGATTTCTAAAGCATCTAATGGGGATATGTAAAGAAAATGTTCTTCTTGTTAATGTCATGTGTTGAAGAATCCCATGTTGCATGAACATCTCATGACTTAAGTTGAACTCTATAAACCTTCATGGGCTTCCCCCTATGGAACACAGACCATAAGGCTGGAGATGGATAATAAAAGTGCTGTGGTCAAAGATATAGGCTCATACGCAAGTAATTGTAATTATGATACGATAAATATTGTCATAATGAAATGCATGCTATCACAGTCTAAGGCTGGTGGATGAGCCTAAGGCCTACTACGGCAGTCTAAGGACACTCTGAGGGGATGTGATAATTGAGTTGAACTTCAGAAAATAAATATAGAAAGCCAGTGGG
Source organism: Octomys mimax (assembly GCA_002564305.1). NCBI lineage: Eukaryota > Metazoa > Chordata > Mammalia > Rodentia > Octodontidae > Octomys > Octomys mimax. The sequence goes on from NDGM010972208.1 coordinate 1,938, forward strand.
ATCAGTAAATGTGGTCAAGCGCAGAAACAACCGTAGGAACTGGAAGTTCTCACAGATTTAGACAGTTACCTTTTAAAGGCACAGATATATTGAGTTCAGAAAACAAAGTATTTGATGTTACTGGCCTGCGATGACTTTTTGTTTACAGGAGGATTATCGAAACATGAATCACTCTTGGTGTATCAAAATGTGATACTGAAGCCTACTCCCTCCGTTAGGCTTAAAATTCTGAGCTATTTTTTTTCTGTTTTAAACATTTTATTAGTACATGTTCCTGTACATAAAATCACATCCCTTGTGGGAATTGGCACATGTCTGATAATGCATTTTAATTCTTTTCTGTTCTCAAAATTTATTCTAAAATTTGAATGCCAAATGTGCAGCTTCTGGAAGGCATTTGAGAATAAGGGCATTACATACTTATGGAAATAGAATACACTGTACAAATGGGCAAGATTTTGTAAGCAACAGCCCCTTCATAAGGCCACCAAAATTTAAGGCAGTTGGTAGAAGAATGCGTATTAGATAAAGCACATATAATAAAATATTAATTGCAAAATCTACATGTGTGGGTATTATAAGGGTGTTCGTTTTACAAGTCTTTCAAATTCTCTTTATGTTTGAAATATTCCACAATAAATTATTGAGATGTAAAAAATGATGCACCATGTCTCCACAGAAAGGCTGGAAATGACCAGAATACATAGTTTATCCATGTAGCTCCCAGATTTATGTAGAGCTACTTGGTTTTTTTTTTCTGTATCTAGATTTAAAAGTCAAAATTTAAACTAACCCAACCCCTTAACCACAGCTACAGCTTATGTACAGGCACACACATAAAGCCAGCCTATTGTGATATGAGGAGAGGATGTCGACATCTTTGGGGAATGGGATTGCCCTCACTCTATTGAAAGAGTTTTCTGAAGCCTTCTGTTTTTATCCAGGGGTTAGGGAAGAACCCTGTGCTCAGAGGAATTGTTCAAAGCCATTTTGTGACAACACTGGGAGCCTGGCAGAAGGTCCTCATTGCTGCCAACGTAGAGCTGCTGAATCAAATCACTAAGGTTAACCATAAAATAAATCCAATAAACATACAAAAAATCCCTCCTGCAACTCAGTCCAGTAAGGATTTCTTTAAATATATTTTACAGAGTATGCATGTGAAAGAAACACAACATTCATAAGAAAAAGACAAAATAATGTTGCTGAAAATGTATGAGGACACTTAAGTACATCTGTATTTGTGTTAGTCATCTTTCTGTTACTGACAAAAGGCTCCACACAAGTAACTTAAAAGAGTGACTGGGCTCTGGTGTTCTTGGGCCTGGTGAGGCGGAAGAACCTGGCAGGAAGGGCATAGAGGGTCAGGCTTTCCCGCCTGCGGTGGCTGAGGTGGGGAGTTGAAGGTCCAGGGACCAAGCTGGTGCTCCTCTGGCGCGCCCTCCTCAGCTCTTTCTACCCCAGCGCCAGGAGTTTCTAGGGCCTCCCACGAGCTCCTGCAGCTGGGGACCAAGCTTTTAGCACACAAGCCTTCAGGGAACATTTTGGAGCCACATCACAGCAGCATTCTGACCCATTCCCCAGAGTGCCTTCATCTCTAGGAAAAATCTGTACAGGAAAGAAGTATCAAACTGATGTCATCAGGAAGCACTTCTTTTAAGCTGAAAGCATTATACCCACTTTTATGTTTCTGTGACTTTTCCAGAAATGTTGTTAGACAAATATCAATGATGATGAGAAGTGATGAGGCAAAAGGCTTTTATTTCAGAAGATTATACAGCTTTCCTGTATAGCCACACGTGTACACACAGATATGCATGTAATATAAGAACACCCCACATGCACACAGACATGCACATAACACAACACCACAGGCATGTACTCACTCAGGGTGAGGCAATTTTGTCTCTGTGCAAACGTGTAAATGTTCCTCAGTGAGTTTACTCAGACACCTAGATGGTGTGCGCACCACGCACCCAAGTCACGTGATGGACGGTGAGCAGGTCACGTGATGGACTTAACCGTAGCACGAGTTGGTACCCTGGGGTAGTGGGACAGCCTGCTTTCTCTAGAGCAGTGATGAACACGTTAGGTGACTAAAATGAGCAGAAGATGAAGTAGTCCACTCAAGAGAGATAAACATAAGATGTAGGACCCTGCTGCTGACCTAACATGGTATACAATTTTATAGTAAACTTTTATTTTTTTCAAAAAGGAAGACTTTCTAAACTAATGTTAAACTAAACTAAACTTTCTAAACTAATGTTAAAAACATAAGCATACCTTCAGAAGCCAGTGAACGTCTGTTATCATTATCAGCCGGATTCAATTGGTAGACTTTTGGTTGACTGTAAGTGCAATGGGATTGCTCACAAAAGCAGCACTACGCGTGCGGAAGGGCTGTGCTGCACTATGACGCGCTGGGACAGTGGCTGTGGGGGCACGAGGTGATGGAGATTTTCCACCAGTGTTTAAAATCTTATGGGCATATACAGTCTGTCATTGGCCAAAATGTCCTTATGTGGTGCTTACCTTGTGTGTGTGTGTGTATTTTTATGTATATAAAAATAATATAGTTGGACACATTAGTGAAAGCACCACAAGCATAAAGATTCAGAACAAACAGAACCTTGCTTTTTCAGCTGGAGGCTCAGGTTCAGGCTCATGATATCATAAAGTTGGCTTTTGGTGAAACCAGCTTGCAGCCTGCGGTCTCCTCCCTGCGTCCACACAAAGCTTACACACTGTGCATGCTCAGAAAAAACACCACTGGTGCCTCTTGTCCTCCTTAAAAGGGTGTGAGCCTCCAGGGATTGGGGACTCACTCTCAGGACCTAATTTGGCATTAACTGTAGCTGTAATGACTGTATCTCCCAATAGATTCCTCCTGGGCCTCGGGTTTCAACGTACACGTTTGTTGGAGTGCAGTTCAGCCGACAGATAGGTATGCATGCATACAGGTGTGTAAATACATATTTATGTTTCTAATCTCAACCTTTCTAAGTGTCTAACCTTAGAAGTGAAACACTGTGAAAGATAAGCGAACCCTGCAAATGCTTATTCCTGCCTATGCCATAACCCAATTCCCATTCCATTTTCTTACCAGGAAAATAACTGAAATACACTTAAAAATAATCATTGCCTCAGAGATGCCAGATATAGCAAGAAAAAAATTTAGATAGACAAATGTTCTACTGGGTATACTTGTACTAACAAACTCATTTATTGTTTAATCTGACTTTCAGACAAAACTGGGGGTCCTGAAACCTGGCAACCTTAGCAATAGATTGAGGATTTTTGTTGCTTATTGTTGAAAGAGTCATGGTATTGCCTTTGGGATCAGGAGTAAGTGGAGTTTCTGATTTTGCATAGCCCTCTGCATCATATGTCTTAGCTGATTATAACAGAGACTACTGCTGAGAATAAGGCATGACGTTCTTATTTCATGTTTAATTTCATCAATGTCAAGTGATGTTTTCGGTGTGGCTCCAGATGGATGGCTGTGTGACAGGATGTGAACACCATGCAAAATGAGACACAGGCTCTGCTTTTAATAGCTATCGCTTTACAGAAACGTCCTGACAGTAACACATGCTCAGTGTAGAACTCTCTGAGGGCCCTATCGGGTTGCTGCAAAGGCAGCTGGTGTATTTGCATTCTCAGGAAAGACAGTGGTATCATCGAATTCCATCCTCTCTCTCCAAACAAGATAGGTGGGAATCTTACTGTGGGACATCAGACTGTAGCCTTGTCTGCGGTCTTTGCAGATGTGGTGACCTTGCCGTAAGGTCATGGTGCAGGAGGGCAGATCCCAAGCTGCTGTGGCTGCATCTGTATAAGACGACAGCCGTGAGATGCCGAAGCCACACAGAAAGAACCCTGAGTGATGAGAGGGAGGACTGGGCAGATTTAGCCAAGACATGCCCCAAATTTCTAGCCCAGCACAAGCTGGGAACAGGAAGGAAGGGTTTCCTTGCTTTTGGAAGGAATGAGGCTGTACTGACAACTGGATCTAGGACTGCTGGACCCAGGAGTACAGTGCAGGAAGGTTGCCTTGTTTTAAGATGTGTAATCTGCAGCACCTCCTTACAGCAGCCCTAGAAAACTCATACAGATGGTTGAAATAATTTATTAGTGTTATCAGAAGAATAATAGAATAGAGCTGCCATGGATGAGGAGCGTTTAAGGGATATCTCGGGATCTATTTGAAAGAAAGTGTCTGATCCTGAAAGGACATCTTAACTCTGAATAGTTCAGAACTTCTTAAAATCATGGTCAGTCCAGAGAAGGAACAAAAATTCATTTCACTGATGATATTCTTTATTTCCTTTTACTGCAAATAGTCCAATGAGAAGTATGAAAAGCTTTTTATTGTCATATCAGATTTACATGGTAAAATTTAATGTACTTCTTGTCAGCTTTAAACACTGGAAATATCAATAAAATGTCAAATTATATTTGACTTCAAACCCAAGTGGTTATAAAAGCGCAATACAAATTTACAATCATTTAGTCATCCCCTTTTTCCACAATAAAACCCTGTTTTATTCTTTATGGGAAGCTAAAGTTATTTTGCTCAAAGCCGGTAATTTATTAGGGCTTACCTCAGGTCTAAAGTGTTTCTTTTAGAAATCAATGGTAAGCCTGGAACGAGGACCAAACTTTTTAATTATGGCTTTGAAGTAATGTAATTGTGGTTTTTAATGCCTCGTACATCTGCTTGAAGGATTATATGAGTTTGTTCGAAGTTTTGCAGCAATAAAATTAAATTTTTTGGACAATGAGCTGGCAAAAGGAGTCCTGGGTACTAATTGGAGTGTGCAGCATAATGTCTCGTAGCGCAGTTTGTGATCTGTCTTACGCAAGGAGCATCCTGCCCCGCGTGTGTGCAGCAGCTGCATCCAAGGGAATCTCTGACAGCCTGCTGCTCTAGCCCCTTCATTCTCCCTTCCCTTCCCTGGGCTCTCCCTCCTGAGAGTTTATTTTCTTTTGGAAAGATTCAGTGACCTGCAGCTGGTGTTGCTCGCTGCTGTTCATGTTTAAAGCTCTGAGACCAGTGCTGTTATACAGATTCAGGATTTTAGACAATGGAATTTGATGGCCAGGGACTTGTGTCATTCATGTCAAGGGAACACAGGTGAGTGGGACAGATTTGCCACTGACAATGGAGAGCAGGCGCCCAACATGAGCAGCAGCAGAGGGAGGTGCTGGGAGCGCAGGTAAGAAGGAATCCCCTTTGCCACCTGCGGCCTTATTTGGTGTCTCTTCATGGACTGTCTTAGACAGTGTTTCTTTATCATTTCAGGGTATTCTGAGCTCTGGGATCATAAATTACGCAGACTAAGAGCCTAAAGATGGAGGCAGAATTTCCCTTTCCTGTACTCTCTTCTCCAGTTCATATTTTTGCTGGTTTCTTTTGTTTGTACTTATGTGTCCTCATTTAGCTGCCTCCAAAATAGATATTTGTTTATTCCCTGTATCTAGAAAAGTAACTATTGAATTTGAAGATGCTCATTTTGCACATAGTATGCTACTTTTACTTTTTGTTAGTATCCCCTGTTCTTCAATTAGAGTTCTTTGTTTTTGTGATGCTTAAGATCTACTATTAGTTATTTTTTGAAAATTATTTTAAAGAGAAACAATTAAAAATATAATAAGACTTTCAAAACATGCTAAGGAAGAGTAACAATGAGTAATGCACTACACATTGTTATCTTCATAGCAAGTGCTCAGTGTACAAGATGTAGGCATGAAATAGTGCCCAAAATTATCGGCACAGGATATATATATATATATATATATATATATATATATATATGATATTTAAGACAGTTACAATTAGTACTTTTACTAACAATTTACAGAATTATGCTGAATTTTGTATACAACTGAGGTTGATCCAAATAAAAATTAAATACACAACTTGAAAATGGAGTTTATGAAATTAACTTTCCAGTTTTGATCTTTGGTTACACTCAGTAATTTGATTTCTGAACAAATTTTAATGTGGTCTGCTCTCTGTTACCTATGATCTCCAACAGTGTTTTTGTGTTAAGAGTCCCTAGATGAACAAGTGAAAATATAGATCTAGATGATATAGGCATAGCTACTGGTGCACACATAGATATCGATGATGTAGCTTTAGCTATAGATAGATATGTTGGTAGATATGTATTGAGGGCTTACTAAGAAGGCTTACAATGGCTCCCACAGAATCACGGTGGAAGAATGCAAAACAGCTGTCTGTGTATCAAATGCAAAGGCTCAGAGCTTACTGTAAGATCCGGCTCAGGTTCCTCTTAGAACGCTGAAGGGTTGGCGCTGGAACACTGAGGAGCCTGAAGGTGCTGAAGACAAACCTTCTCAGGCAGTGAGGAAGACCAGAGCTGCTGTGCAGAAGCACAAGGGCAGACTTCCTTCTTCTTCTCTTTGTACTCCACCTAGGCTAGGAGCCTCTTGTTGGTGCCCCACACGGGGGAGTTTCCCTCCTCAGATTTTGGCTTACACATCAGTCATCCCCAGGCACACCCAGCACTGTGCTCCACTTACCCATTAAGCCTTTTCTATTCTATTCAAGCTGACATCTCAATTAGGTATCACAGGCCTCATGTCCTCCTGGCTTTGCCCTCCTCAGACAGTGGACCCTCTGCCTCTATCTTCTCTCCTTAGTTTGGTGCCCTTTATGAGGAAAAGCAGTCGCTGATAATGTGTCAACCTGACACACCTAAAAGCTTCTCAGCAATTCTACATCCTAGGGTGTACAGGACCCACCCCAGGGCAGCTCTTCACTTGGGTGGAGTTAAAGAGAAATGAGGAGGGGTGGGCTGGCTTCTGCTCTTTGGAGCTGTTCATGTCTTCCTCTCCTAGCTTAGATGTCACCTCCCACCTGCTAGTGTGGCCTCCAGCTTTGCTTTGGGTCCTTCAGCCTTTGGTCATAGACTCTTCAGCCTTCTGCTGAGGACTTGACAGCCTTCAATTGCAGATCCATCAGCCTCCTGGGGCACTGCAGCAGGCTCCACTCATAGGACTTAATCCTTCAGCTCCAGTGTGCAGAGGCCTGCTGAATACTTCCTCATGCAACTCTGTTGCTGACCATCCTAAGCTAAACTTATAATTTCTTATATATTTGGATATTTTATGTTAAACCTAGCTCTCTAGCAAAATCTTGACAGATACAAAAAGAATCACCATCAAATGAAGTATTTTCCCTTTGTGCCTAGATATTTTATTCTGCTGGTCTCTTGGTCATTTTTTGGAATATGACCTACAGTATCAGCTACTTCTGGTTATTCCCTTTCTCATAATGTTAACCTCTTCCTTTCTCCCTCTTCACCATCACTTATATTTTGTATCTAGTACACAAGTGTTCTGTGATATGTATGGTAATTTCTCTACCCACATTCCTAAGTATCCTTTCCTGGTCTCTGTAGCCTGTGAACACGTTCCTCTACACGGCTGGGGTAGCTCAGTGTTCAGGTGCAATTATAGCTGGTAACCACCATACCGTGAAATCAGGGGTCTTCGTGGTTTACTCTGGTCCAAATCATTGATAAAAATAGACTAGGAGAGCAGAGAGCTGGTCAGGGTGATATAGTCCAAGAAATACTCAACCTCTTTTGTTGGCCTTGATGACTAGTGAGGTAACTGGGGCCACAGAGTGTGTAAAGCTGCCAATGCCTGGCAGAGAAAAGGAAAAGGATCCCACCCAGAGCCCGCAGGATGCAGTGCAGCCCCAGTGACCTATGTCAGTCAGATGTCTGACCTACAGAACATGAGCTCACAGCTGAACCCCAGCCAAGATTCAGTCATGAGAATAAAAACTCTTAGAGATGTTTTAGACAAAGAGTTTCATGAAGCTATTTGGTTACACAGGTGACAAAAGGCACTGAGGAACCACACAGGGGAGGGCACAGCCACCCAGAAAGTCAGAGTGGCAAGAAGCAGCAATTCCCTGTCCATGCCCTGACCAGTATGATCCACTCCCTACCTTTGTGTCTTCTGTCTTCCTTGCTTATGATAAGACCATAAAACTAACTAGTCGAAGCAAAGCTCACACCCTCTCCCCCAGCCCCATCCAATGGTAAGAGGAATCCATCCCTCTGTTACTCTGAAAGCCCCAGTGTCATCCTCAGCACTTTCCTTATCTCTCTCCCATAGACCACTGTTCACATTCAGTAGACCACTGCTTTCATTTCCCTCGTAAATAATCTCCAAGTCTGAATAATTTTCCTAATCTTCATACCAATACCCTGGAACAAATCACTATCATTTTTCACTGGATCATGAAACAAATTAATATTTTTATACCATTGCCAAAGAACTACTTTTAAGATGTAAATCTGAGAATTGATACAACCTGTAGGCTAGAGATACAAAGGAAACACAATCTGAACCGAACCCAAGGGCCTGCATGTTCTGGTCCTATTTCCTGCTGGTTTCAAGTGACGCTTGTCCTCTAGGACATCACATGAACACAACTTTCCCAACTGTGTCTGTCTTCCCCTGCTTTGTGCCCATTTCCCATTCTCTGGAATGTTGTTCTAATCTTCTCTGAACCTTCATCCATTCCATGTGGTCCTCCGTGGGATTGCTCTTCTGGCCCTTGGGAATGAGGCTGTCTGTGGAAGCCACCTGTCATCTCCACAGTCTGCACTAAGATACAGAGCTGGAAATCCAGTCTTTAGACCTGCAGTGTGAAAAAAAATAGTACAAAATGTGATTTTTAAAACATCTTCAGCATTTTGTTTGCTTTTATCTTTCAAATGCAATTTCACATGTGGAAGACAAGTTTATTTCTGTTTTTAAAAAAGAATTTTTAATTAATTAATTAATTGGTATAGGGTCTCTCCACACAGCTCAGATTAGAAGTGATCCTTCTCTTTCAGCCTCCCCAGAGCTGGGATTGCAGGGCTGCACCATCATGCACAGTCTTGGTAGCCAGCACAGCATGCCCATAGTTCTGGGTTGCCACAGTATGCAGTACCAGAGATTGAACCCAGGTCCTTGCACTTGCCAGGCAGGCTGTAGCTCACATAGGCCACTGAGCTATCTCCCAAGCCTTCTATATATTTTTTAAATGTGCAACACCTTACTGCGTTTCTCTTTCCACTGCCACCCTGTGTGAGCTCTGAGTCTCCGTAGGACCTTTCCCTCCATGTCACTGTTAACAGCCATACAAATATCATCATGTGTGCACCTTCTATGAGGGATCTACCTTCCCCACAAACGCTGCCTTCTGCTGAGGGAGGAAAATGTGACCTGCTCACCATTGTAAATCTCGTGGCCAGCAAGGAGCCTGGCCCAGAACAGTCATCAGAAAGGATTGTCAACGGAAAAGGCATACCAATTACTGACATACTGTCTCTCAAGTAAATGTTTGTTTAAAGAAAGGGTAATAAATGAAAACAAGAGACAAGAAGAAAAAACATGGAAAAGTTTCTCCTTTTCAGAAGAATGAGCTTAGGAAGGCCATCATTTCCGATAGGCAAAGTCCCAAATGGAACACTCATGATCTGAGACATGGAATAAAATTGATATATTTTCCTTTTCAGGAAAAAAAAATAGGAAGGCCTTATTTTCTAAAAAGTAGTAATGGGCTTGATTCATAATGCAGCAGAAAGCATAATGCATAAAAAAAGGAAAGATGAGGAGAGCTCAACATAAAATATCAGAAGGTGAAAATTGATTTTAGTCTGGGTTTGCCCCTACTCTCATCTCAGTGTTTGATTTACTAATTCCAATGGTAAGGATGGGGGTATTTGGTCAGCAAACACATTTATGTGACTCTGATATGTCATGAGTGCCGTGAGTATTATCAGGGGTGTCAGTCACAGTTTCAGTGTCCTCGTGGAGTTGACGGTCTTAGCAAACTGCTAAGGGCAGGCGGTATGCTCTAAATGCTCCGAGTCTTGCTGCTGTAAATGTTTATTACTTCTATAATTTACTCTGTCTGGGATTTCCCAGGCTTTCCTAGTCTCTAGTCTTTCAGTTCAGTGTGTGTCCTTTGATAACACCTGGGGCAGCACCGGAGAGGAAGGAACTCACCTCCAGGAGACTCTAGAATGCTATTAGAATTTGCCCCCGTTCTTCAGGGAGTTTCCTCCCAGGAACACAATGCACACTGGTGATACACGGTAACGAGGCTCTGCTCTGAGCAGTAACTTGACTTTGATAAGCTCCCAATTTTCAGTTTCTGTTTTTGTGACAGCAAAGAGAAAGCAATTAAAAGTGATACCACAATATTTTTTCTAACATTTTTAAAGCATATCTTCTTTTAGAATAGCTTTTGATGAGCAGAGAATAGCATAGTAGAGAATTCCCTTATATCCCAACAGTAAATGCCTTTTTTATTAACATATGTGATGAATTGTACAATGAACTAATATTGATCATCATGAAATGATGTGCTAGTATTGCATATGCTACACGTGCATGCATACACATGTATATCATCTTTAACTAAGATCCCTATTTGATCAGAACTTCACAATTTTTTACCTCATAGCCTTTTTTTTATTCTAGGATTCAGAGTACACTACAGTCAGTCATCATGTCTCTTTAGCACCTCTTGACTATGCGAGTGTTTGGTTTTGCTTCTAGAAATGTAGAAGATGGTGCTAGTAGCTTCCCCAATCTCTTATTTTCTTCCTTTAGAGAGAAATGTAATGGGAATGTTCCATTGCACTAACCTGTTATTTCTATGGACTCCCTTGCAGCTAGGAGTTTCCATATGGTTTCCTTCTGCACAATGGGATGCAAGTAAAGATTCTAAGTTTCTGAGAGGCTCAGAAAACTTTCTTAATGATCAGTATTTGCTGGGATCTACCTTCTTTCCCTTTTAATTTGTCCCCCTCTTCTTTCTTGGGGAGCAAAAATAATGCTGAGATAATTAAATATATTTTTAAAATTTGATGATATTTTCTGTTTATCTAAATCATGAAAGTGAACTTTGTTATTTATAGGCGTAACACAAATGTATTTATGTCACCACACAGTATTGCAGCAGCTTCATTGAGTTCTGATCCACACACCTTATACCTGTTCTTTATAATCCATAAAAGCCAGTGACTCTTAATACCTTCACAGTTTGTGCAATTATTGCAGCAATCAAGTCTAGATAATTTTATGACCCCCAGAAGAATCCTGTACCTATTAGCAGTCACTCCTATTCCCCCTGCTACCCCACCACTACCCTGAAAGATGTCTAATCTCCTTCCTATATCTGTTTTGAAATTGTCAATTAAATGCAATTTCACAATATGTGACCTTTGAGTCTAGTTTCTGCCTCATAGCATACTTCTTTGTGTGTGTGTGTGTGTGTGTGTGTGTGTGGTACCAGGGATCGAACTCAGGACCTTGTGCTTGTCAGGCAAGCACTTTTTCCACTGAGCTATCTTCCGGCCCTTCATAGCATAATTCTAAGACTCATCTGTGTTATACTGTGTACCAGGACATCATTTCCATTAAGTCAATTTATATTTCATTGTATGTATAGACCATTTTTCATTTCTCCATCCATCAGTTAGTGTACATTTGCTGCAACAAATAATTCTGCTATAAATGTGTGTGCACACTTTTGGTGAAGACCAAGGTGCATGCTCTTGACTTGCTCTCTACTGGGAGAAGCAGCCCATATCTTGAGAGTAGGAGGATTACAGCCTTTTACGAGGGCCAGAAGCATGGGAGATGAAGGCCTAATAACACATGCAGGATCTTAGAACTCTCCTGGACTTCTCTTCTTTGGCATCTCTTATCATATTCATGGGGAGCCCCCTCCATGTCTAAAGAATGTCTGAAAAGGCTTCTGTTTTATGCTGCTGAAGATAACCCTCAGAGGTAACATAGTTAAACAGGATGTTGTCAGGAATATGTTTTCATGCCTGATTCAGAGCAAGTTTCCTACTGCACCAACAAGAAGTGTATGTTGACTTTTCTGATATTGCTGAGAGCTTCATTTAAAGACAGCATTGTTATTAATATATTGTATCTCTTTTCTCTCTCATATATTGCTTTTGTATTCTTGGCTTACCTGCAAACTCCTGGAGTGAAAAATACCACCCATGATGTTCTTTTATTGTGCCTCCAGAGCACCTTACCGAGTGCCAGGCCAGAGTAGACCTCAGGAAATTCTTGAATTTGATTCTACTTTAAGTAAAAATATGATGTTTTCTTAGTCAGGATCCTATTCTCTGAAATTGCCATTTGCCAACACTTGGATAAAGACAATTGCCCTACAGGACCAAAGCAATAAATCTCTGGTAGCAATTTCAGAGCAGTGGCCTATTGTCTATTGAAAACTGAACTCAATTGTCACAAATGCCCCGAACAGATAGCAGCATACACCGGAGTGCTACTTAGGACTCAATCAGCCAGTTTATGGTCTTGTCAGGACTAGCAAAATGATGAAGCAGGAATAAAATTAAATGCAAAATGGAAGAACATTGATCTTTAACATCCTTGTACATTTAATAGATGTTAACCATTATCCTTAAGAGCAACTAGTAAAGTGGGTTTGAAAAATAGAGAAGTAGATTTGTTTTTATGCGATGGTGG
>NDGM010972215.1:0-10460 GCA_002564305.1 Octomys mimax
TATATATATATATATATATATATATGCCACAAAGTGGGCTTACAAGGGCACTAGCAGAGCCAGGAATAGAAGAGTGCGAGTGGCCAGAGCTCACAGGCAGAGGCAGATGCCTGGGGTCTGCTCCTGCGCGGGGTGGGACTCACCTGCGCTGAAAGCCGCAGAGGCTGTGGGAAGCCTGGAGAGGGCGTCCACAGGTGGCGGCGGACCCTGAAGTGCCTCTGAAGGGGCAGGAGCCAGGCTCCTTCCTCTTTTCCTATGGATTCCACCCAAACTATAAGCGGTTGGTTGGTGCCCCTCACACCAGGGTGCGTCTTTCCTCTCCAGTAAGCCAGTCCTCTAGACCAGCCCAGGACAGAGCCAGCTCAGCTAGGTGTTTCTTCTTTGTTGTTATTTTTATTTTAAACAGGGAGAATTGATTTTGTTTTATTTTATTGTATTGATAGTGTGACTCAAACTCAGGACCTCGTGCTTGCCAAGTAGACACTTGACCAACTGAGCCATATCCCCAGAATTATTTTTATTTCAAAGAGAATAAAATTTAAGAAAAAAATCAATAAAATGATACAGAATTTCAAAAGAAGATAACAGGAAATTAACAATGGTTGTCATAGTGCATATTGTTATCTTCAAAGTAGTTGCTCAGATTACCAGATATAGGCATACAAAATTGATCAAACAAGCATTAACTGTCCATTTCAAAAACCCAAACGAAATTAGAATACCTCTCATCTTGGTCTTCTAAACGTGTACCATTTCTAATGTCTTATCAACATTGTACTCTTTTTAAAATAAACTTTTTAAAAAAACAAGGAAAAAGGGTAAATTTTCTTGAAAGCGAGACTATATCTGCTAATCTGAGCAACAGATTTGACAATAAAAATAGATACTATAACAACCCCTGTCCAGTGGCTATTCCTGTTTTGAAATCTCTAGCATATATATTGTTGTATGTCACCCTGTTTCTGTTTATTTTTCCGGCTGTTTTTACTCTTCAAAATAAAATTAAATGAAATTACAAAAATAGTTGAGAAATAAAGAAAAAAATAAATATATAAACATTAAGTTACCATTAAGAAAGTACAGGGGCTGGGAATATAGCTCAGCAGCATATGTGCCTGCCTGGCAAGCACAAGGTCCCAAGTTTGGTCCCTGGTGCTGCAAAAAACAAACAAAGTAAAAATTTAATTTATGTCAGCCTCGGCTTCATGCTGAGTTCAAAGCCAGCCTGAACAGTATGGTGAGTCCCTGGCCAGAACAAGAGAAATCAGCAGCATGATTAGCTTGGCCGTACATGTGTCAGGACGCATGTTTCCCTTCCTTCTTGTTTCTCACTCAAGTTGGCACTGCAGTTAGCTACGTGCCCTCCCCCCTCCGCAAGCTCCTCCAGAATTAACATCTCGCATTAACGTCATGCGCTTGTTACAGTCTATGGGATAATATCGACACATTACTATTAATGAAAACCCATAGCTAATATTAGAGCTCATCTATTTGTGCAGTTGTATGGCTTTGGATAAATTCATGGTATGCAGCTGCAAGCACATCATAAGGAGCATTTCAGGGCTCCCCACACGCCCTCAAATTCCATCTTGTTCAATGGATCCATCTCTGCCATCTTGTTCCAAAGCTTAACAACACTAAGCTTTTTTTCTCGCCATGATTTTCCTTCCTTAGAATGTCACACAGTTGAAGTCATCTAGTCTAGCCCTTCCAGCCTGACTTCCTTCATGAAGCAATATGCGGTGAAGGTCCCTCTATGTTTTTGCATGATTTCTTTTAAGTGAAAAAAGTGAAAAGTGTTGACTTAATAAGCCAACAAAGCATTCAGGAGTTGCTGATGTATGTGGTAAGAACAAATGTTCTAGCAGTAAAACTGTAAGGAAGCGAAAAGAAATTAATGATCATTTGTTGATGTTATACCTCAGATTACAAGAGCTCTGCCCACCAACAGCGGTAAAGAACTCAGTGAAAATGGACAAAGCGCTGTTTACCAGGGCTTAGAGGTATCTGCAGCTTTAGGCACCCACTGGTAATCTTGGAAGATTTTCTCTGTGGATGAGGAGAGGCTACTGCACATGCTTTCACACACACACACACACACACACACACACACACTTTATTGATATATATAATTTTTGCAAGTGAGTTTATTAAATATAAGAGATACTGCTGTGTGCATTTTTCTGTAATTTGTGTTTTGAATTTTGATTCTGTTAAACTCATTCATGTGGAAAGAGGTGCATGTGGTATGTGGATAAGGACGTAGCATTTCAGCCCCAAGTTGGCCAGTACGCAGCGGTAGATTGGATTAATGCTCCCCAGTGCCTGGTCCGTTTCCTCCCTGGTCACAGGCGATCATGTTTCCTAGCTGCTTGATGTTGGCTATGGTGGCACCACTGGATCCATCCCTAGAAATCCACGTGGAAGCTCCGTGTGTCACTCCTAGGCAGCATCATGTGATGGGTGGGGCTCAATTATCTGATCTCCCATGTCTGCTTTGTCTTAGTCGCCTGTCTCTGTGTGTCTGTGACCCTCAGAAGCCTCCTGCTGATGTCATAGAGCATGTGGCCCAGGCAGGAGGTGAATCCTCATGGCATGGCGGAGATGTTGGAATTCATTCTTCCCCTTCCTGTTCCGCCTGTTCCAGGTCAGAGCCAGGCAGCCTCCTGAATGCCTCTTTCAGCACCTGTGACAGCGATTCTGCAGTAATGGATGTCTATTGCAAAGTGACAACATTAAATTGCTTTTAAAGCATCTTCGTATCTGTCCAGCCCCTACCTTTGTCCCCTGGTGCCTTTGCATCTCTCGACTTTAGGCTCTCTTTATTATTTATTCATGGTTTATTAGATAAATATCTTCCCCAGACAAACCTGGAACTCCCTGGAGTCTTCCAGTTCTTTTGCTCAAGCCTCTGGGTTAGGGATTGTTTCATTAAACTCCAATTTCAAGACTAATCCCTGCTGGAAAATTCATTCTGTCCTGTAAGAAGTCTCCTAGGCTCCAGGTCTCAAAGCGCTAAACAGGCAGCTCTGCTGTTTAGTGGTGTTTATTGGTGAGCACATGACACTGTCATTCCTCTCTGCACATTTGCAGTATGATTATCTTTTGGTTTGGGAGGTGCAGAATTGAAGAATGAGGTTTCTGAGGCTCTGTCCTCTCCTTCAGGACACAGTAGGTGTTCACTCCCATGCACGGGGCCCAGGATGCTTCAGGAGCTGAGACCGGTGACTCAGTTCAGCTCTGCTCTGCAGCCAGTGAGGAGGGGCTGGGGGGAGCTGTTCTGAAGTGTGCAATGCCCTCCATCAGTAGTGAGAGATGGAGTACAGACACTAAGCTTTATGTGGACTCAGAGCTCAGCCCAGCTGCCGAGCAGGCAGCCTGTTCCTTCTGGGGTGCAGCTCGCAGCATGCTGGGTCGATCTTACATTGATGGGCCACCCAAGGTCCGAAGCAAACCTGCAGTATGAGAAATCCATGACTGACCCCCATAGTTTCTGTGGGCCTAAAGCATTTCCAACTTTCCTTCATCCACACACCTCATCAGGGCATGAAACTAAGGCGATCTGCATGAAAGAGACCTCAGCCAGGAGCAACAAACTGGAGGTCCATGGCGGCATCACGGAGAGCTCAGCACAGTGGCACTGATTCATTTGCACCTTCCCTTCTCTCCTATCTTTCCCTTCAGCACTAGCTGCCGTGTTTTCCCAATGCCCAAGGTACGGCACCCTCTCTTCTTTGAGGACCCAGTGGCTTGCTCTGCTACCCTGGATGAACCCTTTTCCCCTGACTCTGTATCTCTGTCCATAAAATGAAGATAGTAACGTGTCTACCTATCAGGATGCTAGTCAGGATTGAATGAGCTCATTCATTAAACCTCACATAGAAGCATGTGGAATAATCGCAGGGGAGCACTGCTCTGAGCGATGCTCAGGTACAATGCTCCTGAGTTAGCGGCCCACAGCAGCACCATCCTGCTCTTATGGTATCCTTTCTTGTGGCCAGTATGGGCCCAGCTGCCTTCAGACCCATTCCCTATGCGCCTGGCCTGGAATTCTACCTTCTGCCCCCTAACTTCCTCTAGACCCTCGTGTCTGTTGACCATGACCTGATAGGCAGCTCAGCTCCTGTCCCCAGGCTTCGTGGCTGGCTCTCCACTGCTGAACCCCTGCCCTTCCAGGCCCCTCTCCTGCCCTCATTCTGTGACTCATGATTCAACCTGGATCTACCTGACTCCTCGTGCAGCCCTCCGACCTTCATAGCACCTCGCCAACAGCTGTCTTGGTTCCTGAGCTCCTGCCCTGCCTTCCCGATGGACCCTGTGGGCACAGCAAATTCTCTTCACCCCATCCTCCGGAGGCCCCAGCCCACTCCCCGCTCCTCTCCCTGAAATTATTCAAACATGACCTTTCCCATCAGTGAGCCTGCTTCTTTCAGGTTTGGCTTATTATTTTAACTATTTGCCAAGTTTACCAGGGTGGAGGGACTCAAAATTATTGGAACCAAACTCTCTATCACATCAAAGAAAGTAAATTTAAGCCAAGCAAACTATCCGACCCTACTCCATGGGTCTCCACAACACAAAGTGGAGTTCAGAAGATTATTAAATTAATGCATGAGTGAATGCAGATAGGCTGGCATTCTCCCAAGTGGCTGGGATTTCGTCATCTAGTGTGAAATCTTCTTCTAGGTCAAAGCAGCTCTGTAAGTAAATGAGGAGTTATATGAAAGACTGAAAAGTACCTAAAGTAGTGTGATTAACGTATCCTTAATGAGTCTACTCCACTGATCCCTGCGAGAAAAAAAAGGGTCTGTAGTTACTGCATTTAAGGAGAAAGAGTGATGCTTACAAACTTCTCTCTTCACCTTCTTGTTGTCCCAACATTGGGAAGTGTGTTTAACCCTAATTCAAACTGCACGAGACCAGAGATGGGCTGAGAGGCTTGTTATTTGTATTGATGACTAAGGCAGAGTCAGGGTTGGTTTAACCAAAACCAAGTTTTTAAAAACCGTTTAAAAAAGTAGAAATGGAACTTAGACTCTGACGTGGTGAAAATAGTTTTCTGAAACAGAATTTGCTAGAGTTTGACCTTTTGTTTTCCCCCACAAGTCCAAGCGTAGACCTAAATGGAGAGAAAAACGAGTATCAGCGGGCTGCTGCTGGCCAATCACGTCAAGCACAGGAGTACGTGAGGGGCCTGTGTCCTTCCCATCACACCTTTCAAAGGATGGGCTTCTTTCTAGCCCCGGCTCTCACCTGACCTTTGGTCCTCATGAGTGTGGACATTCAGTCTGTCCCCACTGGGCATGCTCTGAATGGAACCCTTGGAGACCAGCTGTGGTTGTGGTTTAGTGGGCAGGCATTGTGCCCTGGTGGGGACTTTATTGGGCAGCCACTGGAGCAGGTGAACCAAGGGTATGATGAAACAGGGGCTACGTGGGGAGGTGGGATCCCTCAGCTTCCATCCCTGTGAGCAGCTGCTGAGACAATGGCTCAAGGACACTTTGTTACTGGGGAGATGCAGTGACACAGGGAGAGAAGCAGCGACTGATGGAGACAGGAAGGGCCAGAATGTGATGCTGGCATTAGTGTGACTGCCACCACCAGGCACCTGGGGCCTTTTCCTTCAGGACTTTGGCAAAGCCAGCAGAGGACACATTTGGAGTCCATGAGCTGAGGGGCCAGGAACACTTGGGGTGCAAACACCATGACTGTCCTTTTGTGCTGGACTCTGGCAAAACTGAAGCTAGAGAAGAAGGGAAGGTCAGTGTGGAGAGGGTGACAGCTTGGCAGGATAAGGAGGCAGCAAAAGAAGGAACAATGTCACTCCAGATGCTGTTTCCAGGCTGCTAGTGTCTTGCCACGGGTCAAGCGGACCCCAGCTCTGGTTCTAGAACAGGTGTCCAGCCACACAGTGTCAACAACCCACGCAGCCCTCCTCCATGTCCTGCTTGTCAGTAATAACAGGAGCCTGAGTACTAACCATGTGCCGTATGCTGCCCTGATCCACACAGTTTGCACAAAATGCCCCTGGGTAGGCACTACTGTTATCTCCATTCTACAGGTGGAGAAAGGACCATAAGGTTTAGCAATTTTAGGTAAATCATCCATTGCTGTGCAGCTGGTAAATCACAGAATCGGTCCACTTTGTTCAACTCAACTTCCTGCAAGTGTCTTAACCATGATTCCTGCCAATACTGATCTCTCCACAAAGATCCCGCCCCTTCCCATAGTTAACAAGTCTGATTTCTTCATCACAAGAAAATAGTCCCAAGAGGTGACACCGAAAACACACTGAAGTGGTGGTTCTTGTCTAAGACTTGCTGTCCTTGAGTGTGGGCAGCGCCAGTGCAAGCAGAGGGGCGCCGGTGGCCTGGAGTCCACGCTGTGGCCCGCACACTCCACTGAGACGCTGCTGTTCTCGGCGCGAAATCCTCCCTGCAGAGCATCAGTGAGACCCCACGTTTGTTTAACTTCTGATTTACGACATCACTGAATCCAGTGACACCAAGAGGTGTGTCCATGTGAATCGAGCAAGCCTGAGTTGAAGCCTCAGAACATAAGGCATCCTTCCTCCCTCCCTCCCCGCCACTCTTTCACCCACTCAGGGGTGGTGAATGGTGGCAAATGGTAAGGTTGTGGGATGTGTCATGGCCTTTGAACTCTCGCCTGAATCCTAATCAACTCAATATCCTTCACGTTTTTTTGAAGTTGGGTGATGAAATGTAACCCCCAAACAGCTTCAAGGGAGCTCAGGCCTGGACACGTTCCCCAAAATGCCCTAATGTGATTACGCGCTCATGCTGTATGTGCAGGGATCGAGTCCTGCACTTCCAATTGTCCTTTTCATGGTCAATTAAGACAGTCTTTGGATATAGATTTAATATTGGAGTTGTCTGATATAATACACTAAAACGTGCCCTTTAATTACAGGAGGGTGTCCTTTTGTGACGGTGTTTCCCCCGATAAGTTTTACAGGCTTTTATTTTTGAACTTGACTCAAAGAGCCAAAGCAGCACATTTTGGAAATGGTTTTGTAAACCATAACAAAGGTATCTTTTTTTAACAGCTTCCCGCCCAAGACGCCAGAGTGCTTTACAAACTTATCAAAGTGATATACAGGCATCGTTTTAGTCTCTGCAGAAATACAGAGGCCCCGGGGGATGTGCAGTCACTGGCGAGAAATCTTAGATACAGGGTCACAGTGGGCAGGAAGAGAAAGCACTTTGTGTTAGTGGCATCCTGCTCCGTGAAGGTCACTGGGGCTGTGCCCAAGTCTGGCACACGCTCCAAGGTGACCCTGCAGCAGAAGAGTGTCCTGTGAGTTTCATGGTTGCCTCTCCTCCTCCCTGGGGCTGGCTCGCTTCCTATCAGGTGCCTGATACAGACACTGTAAAAGAAGAGCACGTCTTGTTACAGCCGCTTTTAGCCTAGCAGATCATCAGAGGAAAACTGATGCTTCGAGACCCCCCAGAAGCCAATTAACTACACAGAAGAGCTGGCTACCTGTGGGGTCACGTGTCTCACAAGCGGGGCCGTCCACTTTAAGAGACACATTCAAGGCATCTTTGAGCAGGAAACCGTGGGCTCTGTTCTAATAAATAGCTTAAAATAATTCATACTTAGTATAGCACATGATTTTGGGTTACTAATAATGTTCAAAGGCCTTCAGACCACATTTTGTTTTACCCGGCTGATCATCCCTAGAGCTCAGAGTTCACCTCCGTGGAGCAAGCATTTATCCACCACCTTGCACATACTTTACCACATTCAAGAGGCACAAGGGGACATGGAAGTAAGGCCCCAATCCCTGGGCTCAGGGGCCCAGCACAGCAGCACAGGATATATGTATAATGATTCCAATAAAAGGGGGACTCCAGTAAAACCCAAATAGGTGCACTTTTACATATTGGTGAGATGTTTCACCATCAGATATCTCCATTATAAATTTGAAGAAAGGGAGCAAAAAATCTGTAGAATATTCCCCACTGGGAAATGACTGTAAAACATACATAGTTTATATCTCTGCATGTTTATGAAATATGTTTAGGTTTTCTTTTAAAATGGATTAAAATTCTGGTTAATATATACCAAACTAAAATTATGTGGAAATATTTAGAGCCTTGAAAGAATGAGAATGTCCCGACATCTGCCCCCCTCGTCAGCGGTCATTGTCTAACCTAAGGGGCTCGGCATCTAAGGGCTTCATCTTTAAACCTAGATGTCAAGAAAACTTTTGCGAGTGGGGTCAGGAAAGAGACGGACACAGCTTCTGTCAGAGAAGACAGACGGATTTGTGGGTAGCACGTGGGCACCCAAGGCTGGTGGCAAGTAAGGCGGCACTGTGGAGCCAGGGCCACTGGGAAGCAGGGACCAACAGACGGACACTCAGGGTGAGGCCAGACAGCTGCCTTCAGTTTTCAGAAAAAGTTTGAACTCAAGTTCAGGGCAAGATGGAGACGTTTTACAAAATCTGATGTGCTAATACAGAACACAGCCATGGAAGAGCAGCTCCTACAGGGAAGTTCTGTGGACTGCAAAAACCTCAGCAATGGCTGAGAACAGAAGCGGAGGCAGGCAGAGAAGAGAGAGTGGGAGAGAGTACACCTGAAGAGGCGTGGGGCACATAGGGACTTTGCTAGTAGACTCAGTTGAAGAGAAAATATATAAAATAAGCCAGCATGTGAGGGACACCACCTGCTACAAGAGGATGGGATCCTAGAGTTTTCTGACAGCGTCAGATTTCAGAAAAGCCAGAGAAGAAAGAGAGGTATGGGCTACAGATGCAGGCAGAGCTGCTGGCGGGCAGATGGTGCGCTGGCAAAAGTGACAGAGGCGATGCTGGGCCACGCGAGCTCAGGGCACTTCCCTTTCTATGATCAAAGAAAATAATCAGCTGCCTGTAAAAGGCTCGGACCTATAAATAGGAGAAAATGGGAGCCCAGGCTAGTTGGGAAAATGATAAAAGTGTCTCCTGTGGGCTTAAGCGAGCTCCCATCTGCAGGACTAGAGGAATTAGGGCTCAGCGAGGCCGCCAGGAAGCTGTGATGGGATCCCTGAAGCAGTGCCTGTGGTCCTTGAGACAGCCCAAAGGAAGAGGTGTGAGGGAAGGGGGCGGCCCGCAAGCCCTGTTTTAAGGAACAAAGAAGATGATTGTGGAACAAAGACCGCGCTGCACAGCCCCAGCCCAGTGTGGCCCGGCAGCTCCAGCAGCCAGCTTTCTCCACCTTCCGACCCTCCAGGCACGTGGGCGGGCTGCAGGACCCCTGCCAGAGGACTCTGTGTCCCAGGCACAGCAGAGCTGCCCGGGCTCTGGAGTCAAAGGGAAGAAGCCGTGAGAGGGCCGTGGCGAGACCTACTCACTACAAGGACGAGAGCAAGGGGGCTGCAGTCAGACCTACTCACTACAAGGACGAGAGCAAGGGGGCTGCAGTCCTGTGCGGTCGAAGCTTTTGCCTATGCCTGTGCCAGAAACGCAATGCAAACTGGTTAGAGCAAAATGCGTATGTGAAGGCTGCGGTGCTCCCTGCTGTCAGAATCCAGCCTCATTTTTCTATTGGGCATTCTGCAGACACTTGCCCCTCTCACCCCTTTTCTTGGCCCACACTTTGCCCCCATGGCACAAGATAGCTGCCAGGAGCGTGCGCGTGCATGCGTGCACACACACAAACACACACACACACACACACACACCCATCATAGCCCATACTGTTCTCTCATGTTTCAAGGTACAGAACAAATCTCACTTCATCAGTATAGATCATGCACAGCTCCCAAGTTCAGTTGTGTGGTCAAAGATCAAATATACTGATGACCCCGGCCTGGGCCCATATCAGTTATGCCCTCCTGCACCTAGAGATGGAATCAGCAACCTATGGAAAGGGGCTGAGATATAGGACAGTGAGCAGCTCCTTGGAAGGCAGCTGCAGGCTGGGCAGGCAGGGCGAAGCCCCTGTGTTAGTGATGCTGGTAGAAGGCCCTCAGGGGAATTAGAATGCTCTTTCTAATACCTACCTTCCTCCCTCCCTCCCTTTCTCCCTCCCTTCCTCCCTCCTGCCTTCTTCCTTCCTTCTTTCCTCTTTATTCTTTATACCTCCCTTTCTCCTTCCTTTCTTTCTTTTCTTGCATTTCTTTTTATTTTTAAAAAAGTATATAAAAATAGTAAAAATAAATTAGAAATGATACAGAATTTCATCAACCAAGATGATAGGAGTTCAACAATGGTTGTTGATTCGATCCCAGTGATATGGATTTTAGATGTTTGGTTTTCAGACTTGTGAGAGAATAATTTTTTTTGTTTTAAGCCACCAAATTTGGGGTGATCTGTTATAGCAGTCCTAGGAAGCTAATGCTACAGACAAAACAGTATTTTATACCCTAATAAAAAGAGCAAATGAGCTTTATCACCCAATGCAAAGTTGGTTTAATTTTCAAGATTCACTTAATACAATGGTAATAGTTTA
>NDGM010972221.1:0-10440 GCA_002564305.1 Octomys mimax
ATCTTTCTTCTCATTGAATTAAGCAAAAGTAGCTGTATATCTAACCTAACTATTCTGTATATACAGATACAAAATGGTCCTTCTTTGTATCCCCTTTCACGGGTGTGTCTGAGGCACAGTAAGTGAATCCGTTTGACTAACCCAGTGGGCTCACTGGGAAGAGGGCTCATAGGGAAGAGTAGTAGTTGGAGACCAGATTTTGAGAAATTTTGGTAATGTAGGCTTTATCCAGTATAATGTTCAGCAGTTATCAAAGATTTCTGAGCAGGACAATGTGACAATGGAAGCAATGAGAGAAGATAATTTGGTGGTAATGGGATAGGTGTATTGCAAGCAGATGGTTAGGGTGGGAGGCAGAGACTAGGGCAGAGCTGCCCTAATTGTCTAGACAGGTGGCATTCAGGAACTAAACCACAATAGTAAAAGATTCAGGAAACACTGTAAGGACAGGAGGAAAGCAGACTTGCTGCAATAGGAGGAGTCAAAGTACCTCTTCCAGGAGATTTGGACCCTAATGAAATAGTTTTGCAGTGAAAATGGTTAATTCACTTTGCATTGTGAGTTGAGTTATTGAAAGGGAAATAACCATCAGGCCATTAGAAATACAGAGCTGACTCTAAGAAGAGAGGTCTCGGTAGATGTCACAATGTGGGAGCTATATCCTCGTAAGAACCACAGCACGGTGAGTATAGAACATAGCAGAGAACAGAGGACTGAACAATGGAAAGAAGGTCACAATGAAGCACTATAAATATGCAAAAGCGTAAGAAACAAACAAAAGCAGAGAAGTCAAAGGGTGCTCCCATACAATTACATTTTTAAAAAGCTGTAATTAAGAGACATGAGAACCAAGGTTCAAGTTACAGTGACATACTTTAAATACTTTATGAATTGATTTTTAAATACAAACAAATCTTAAGTGAGTTCTTGTTTGTGTAGTTAAACTGATGAGCCTGCAATGTTCAAATACAAATTCTAAATGGGACCTCTACATATCGGTAAAGGAAGGATAGTGAGACTGTCCCAATCACTTGGCAGTGATCATGAAATCTCTTCCTAAGTGTTGGAGCACTACAGGAGTATCAGGCTTTTTCACTGACTTACTTAGCAGTGAGGTTTCTTAAAGTTATGTATCCTTTTACCCTCAAAACCTAGAAGAGTAGATATTTAAACCATGGTTGCTGAATTATTGATCATAACAGAATTAAGTTGCTTTAACTCTATCCCATCTTAGGTGTTGACTGTGAAGCCTTAGGGAAGTTATTTTACTTTTCCTAACCTTTGTTTTAAATCATCCCCCTACCCAAGACTTAACAGCTTTAATAAGCTAATAGCAGAAAGATTTTGAGGATTTTGTTGGAGATTAATATTTCAGGATAGCTGAATTTATATTCTTGCCTTCCAAATCCTGTGCCACCTTATTCATAGAAATGGCCTTGAGTTTGAACCCTTTAATACTCTCAAGGAATGCAGTCACTTTTCTTAGTAACCAAGAACTACAATTAATTTATTACGTAAACATATTTTGGCAGTTTCAATCATTGATCTAGGCTAAACTCAAACTTGCAGTCCTCCTGCCTCAGCCTCCCAAGTAGCTGGAATTATAGGCATGCAGCATCACAATCAGTTTATATAGGTTTTAATCTAAAATACAGACATTCCTCATTTAACAACCTAGTTCCTTTCTTGCAAGTAGGTCATTAAATAAATTGGTTTCTACATGAGGAATTGTATATACTACATACATTATAATATTCAGAACAAAGTAATAAATCAGAGGAAATGACAATTGATTTTACTTTTATTTTCATAACTCCAACATTCAGTACTGCAATATATAACAACATAAACCTATAGCACTGTATTTACCTTATAGTACAGTCAGCAAAAATTATACTATATAAAGAAGATGTACTGTACAAAAAAACACTGAGGTTTTATAAATAAGATGTGTAGAGCTATACAAAAATGGGTCATAAGTCTGACCAGTGGGTCCAGTGTCCAAACAACACTCCTCAATCCTAAATTCAGAAAGTCATTAAACACCTACGTTGTTAACTAAGGAGTGTCTGTATACAGAAGGGTGGCATGGCTGAGGGTCATTGCAGAAGCAAAATAGTCCATGGCAAAGCAGGCAAGAGACAGAAGCAGCAGCCGCACAAGCCTGCCTTCTTTATGTCCCTCTGTATTTTATACAGGCTACAAACCTATTGATTGGTGCTACCAACATGCAAGGTGAGGCTTTTGTTATCGACACCATTAATCCCAGTATCACCCCATAGTCCACATTCACACACCCTAATTTAGCCACCTTCAGAACTCCCCACAAATGACCACATAAGGCTTTGGAGGGACATCTAGATATAAGCAACAGCATTCCTGATGCCCTCATTAATGAAAGAAAATGACACTGATTTAAAAGTTATATTGAAACAAAAACACTAAGAGTTGTCCATTTGATACATGTATTTAATTACATGAGTTAAACTACCAATAATGAATTCTCATTTTTAAAAAAATATATCCTGGGTCAGGGAGATAGCTCAGTGGCATAGAAGTCTGCTTGGCAAGTGCCAGGTCCCATATCCTTGACTTGATTTGCAACAGTTCAAAACCTTAATATATATATATATATTTTAAAAACCTTTTACTTATTTATTTGGTACAGGGTCTTGCTAGGCAGCTCAGACTTGTAGTGATCCTCCTGAGTCAGCCTCCTCAGCGCTGGGATTACAGGCATGTACCACCACACCCAGTTTTGATGGTTCTGGGGCCCCCAGGGCATGTAGTACTGGGGATCAAACCCTGATCCTTGCATTTGCCAGGCAGGCACTTAGACCGTTGAACTATCTCCCCAGTCCTAAAATATACTCTTTAAAAATATATTCTTGACTTGATTTGAAACAGGTCAAAACATACAATAAAATGCATATATCTTAAATGAACTGTCTGATGAATTTTTTTTGTTTGATGAATTTTGACAGTTGTATAAACCCATATAACCTTCCACCAGATACAAGTAATAAAACACACCCATTTCTACAGAAAAAGTTCCCTTGGACTCATTTCCAGGCAATCTCCCTGTCCTCACCTTATAATTTCTATTATGATTGATTAATTTTGATATTTTAGTATATGTGCTGCTGAAGCAAGCACATGATTGATTAATTTTGATACCATAAAATTTTGACTCACTCTATGTATACCCTCATCTCTGGCTTCATTCCCTTAAACTGATTTTTTATAGTTTTTTCATTACTATTTTCCAGTACTAACTATTCTATTATCTTGATATATAATTTTTAATTCATTATCTTATTGATGGATTTGGGGGTGTTTTCAGCTTGGGGCTATTATGAATAAAACTGCTTTAACCATTCTTATCTATGTCCTTTTATAGATATATGCTTTCATTTCTCTTCCGTAATATTTGGAATTGTTGGAAAAGTGGAATTGCTTATAATATTAGAACTTGTAGATCCTAGGGAATATATATAATATATTATATAACTTTATAAGAAATATTTCATAAGAAATTATATATATAATTATATATATATGTATAATTTTGTAAGAAATTTCCAGAATTTCTGCAATGGTTGGGCCATTTTCCACCAACAATGGATGAAAATTCCAGTTCTATATTCTCACTAACATCTGATGTTTCTAGTCTTTCTTGTTTTAACCAGTCTATTAGGCATGAATTAGACTGTATAATTAATTTGCATTTTGCCTAATGACTAGTGATGTTTAGTACTTTTTCATGAAAGAGTCCCTGGACTCTTTCATATTATCTTTTGTGAAATGTTCTGTTTAGTCCATTATTAGAAATTGAGTTGTTCACTTTTTTATTGTTGCTTTATGGGCGTTCTTTCTATATATACTGCAATTTTGTGTACCAATCTTTGACTTGTCTATTACATGTGCAAGTGGTACTGGAAACTGAAACCAGGGCCTATGCACTAAACTCCATCCTCAACCTTTTTTTGTCTTTTATTTTAAGACAAGGTCTTGCTAAGTTGCTAAGTTGCCAAGCTGAGCTGAAACTTGCAATCCTTTTGCTTCAGCCTCTCAGAGAGCTGGAATTACAAATGTGTACCACCATACCGGGATAATGTGCACTTATTTATTGACAGGTATTTAGAAGCTCCATATTATTTGGAAGAAAATGCATCTTTCCTTTGTCCTTATTAAATTTACTTTGTCACCCTGGTCAAAATCTCTCTCTCTCTCACACACACACACACACTCTTATGGTTCATATAGAAATATCATCTACAAATCAACAATAAAAAAGTGAAGAATAACTCAATTTCTAAAAATAGACCAAAGGGAACATTTTACAAAAGAAAATATAAAAAGTTCAGGCACACAAAAAATGCTAAGAAAAAGAAATGTATATATGCTGTTTCTGAATCCTCTTCTCTATCAGTCATATATTTGTTCACATCAGTACCAACATCACACTTCTTGATTACTATTGTTCTGTAATACTGTTAATTAGCATTTACCTTTTAGCTTTATTCTTTTTCAAAATTGTTTTACCCTACATCCATATAGTACTCATTTTTTTTTTACAGATTTATTAATTTCTTAATACAGGGTCTTGCTACACAGCTCAGATTCATGGTGATCCTCCTGTCTCAGCCTCACCAGTGCTGGGATTACAGGTGTGCACCACCACACCTGGTTGCAGTGGCCAGCATGGCACAGCCTGAGGTTGGCAAGGCATGCAATAACAGGAATCCAACCTGGGTCCTTGTGCTTGCCAGGCAGGCCCTTAGATTGCTGAGTTATCCCTCCAGTCTCCCAACATCCATATATAACTTAGAATCATCTTTTCTACTTCCTCAAAATAATTTGTTGGAAGTTTTTGTAGGGATTTTACTAAATTTATGCATCACTGCATGTTTAATGGAAAGCCTGTTGTTGTTCCAATACATAGAAGCAGCTGATTTCGTGTATTGGCCTTCTGTCCTACAACCTTGATAAATTTGTCTGTTAGCTTTAGTAGTTTATATATTCCTCAGCATTTTCTACATACACCATCATGTCATCAACACAGAAAAACAATTTTAATTTTTTCATTATGTGCCTTTTTTTCTTGACTTGTTGTAATGGTTAGGCCCTCTTGCACAATGATGAATGAAGTGATGAGAACAGACATTTTTGAATGGCTCCCAATTTTAGAAGATTGTGTGTATATCTTTCAGATGTTTAGTAGATGTTCTTTATAGGTTGAACAATTCTTTGTTTCCTAAGTTATTTGTACTGTGAAGGGATGTTTGATTTTTAACAATATTTTTTCTGCCTCTATTAATGATGCTATTTTTCTCTTTCATTTGATGTAATTTCATGGTATATTAACATTGATTTTTTTCTAATTGTTAAATAACTTTAAAACTCAGAGTTAAACTCTAATACTTTATAAGTGGTTTTTAGTTTTCTTACGTTCACCAGCTTTCTGTTGATGGGACAAAATACCTAGCACCCACAGTTTAAGGGAGGAGTGGTTATCTTGGCTCATAGTTCCAGTCCATGGTCATTTGGCTGTGAGGTCAAAACATCATAATGGAGAGGCATGATGAAGGAAATCTGTTCAACTCATGGCAGCCAGGAAGCACAGAGGGGAAGAATATGAGAGGAAGGGGTGAGGGGACAGTATAAGTCCCTCAAAGTCACAACACTGTGATCCAGCCAGACCCACCCAGAAATGTGCTTTTCACTAATCTAGGCATCTCTCAAACCGATCGAGTTGACAATCAAGATTAACCATGATATCCCCCAAAATTCATGGTTTCCACTTCTAATAAAAATTTTAATTTGGCCATTAAATGATAATATATTGATGATTTATTAAAGTAACATTTCTTTTTTTTTTCTTTTGGTGGAACCAGGGATTGAACTCAGGCCCTTGCGCTTGCTAGGGAAGCGCTTATCCCACTGAGCCATCTCCCTGGCCCCAAAAGTAACATTTCTTGAACACCTACTATATAGTACTACTATACTAATTGCTAGAAAAATAAATATAAAAATTATTTCTGCTCTTGAAGAGTCACAGCCTATTTGGAAAGTCAGATACACAGACCATGTACAGGGCTAGCAAAATAGCTCAGCGGACTAAGCACCTGCTTTGGTAAGCATGGGGACCAGGCTTCGATCCTTGGTCCCACATGCCACCCCGGCCCCGCTTCTGGCATGCACTGAGCTGGAGACTACGTCTGGGTGTGGTTGCACATGCCTCCCAGCACAAGGGAGGCTGAAAAACAGGAGAATCACTATGAGTCCAAGCTGTGTAGTGAGACTCTGTACCAAATAATAGAATGAAAAAAAATAACCACAGACCATGTACAAACATTGTGCATACATCAATATTTACCCCAAGAGTCAGCAGAGCAGAAAACAAGACACCTAATATTTGATCTACCTTGTGTTGATCAGAAGGATCCTAGAAGAGATGATATCTCCACTGTTTTAAAGAGATAACCAAGTAAAAGGAACTAGAGGCAGAGGTTGTAGCAAGAATAATGACACAAAACTAAGCCACACCTGGGTGCTTCAGGGGAGCTACTAGCAGTTCACTGTTATTGGAGCATAAATACAAGACTTGGCATGTTGAATGAGAAAATTATAGAAGTATCAGCCAGATCATTGCAAAACTTGTGTGCCAAATAAGAGATTGTCTTTGTTCTATGAGAGTTGGGGATTTTTAGAAAAGTGACATAATCAATTTTGCATTTTGATCAGAACCCCATATCAAATAGAAGATATATTTTAAAGTGCCAAAGTTGGAAGCAGGAAGATCAGTTACTAAAAAAATTAGTAAAGTCTTGAACCTTAGCAGTAAGCGTAAAAGTGGACAAGAAGGGTCTGATTTGAAAAATTTTTTGGATGTAAAACTTAACAGGACTTGATGTAGAACTCATTAGAGGTTGAGTTTTAGAAAAGAATTTTTTAGTTTCTTTGTATCTTAGGCTGTTTTTGTTGTTATTTTTAATTTGAGACAGGGTCTCCCTAAATGGCTAAGTTGCCCAACCTGGGCTCAAGCTTGCACTCTTCCAGCCTCAGCCTCCCACATTGCTAGGATTGCAAGTGTGCACAACCACTCAGTTTGGATAGTTGATTAACAATCTTACTTCAAGCTTCCTAGAAGATGAGAAGTTGAAAATCAAGGCTTCAGTAGATTCACTATCTATTGAGGGCAACCTTCCTTATGTGGTGGAAG
Source organism: Octomys mimax (assembly GCA_002564305.1). Lineage (NCBI taxonomy): Eukaryota > Metazoa > Chordata > Mammalia > Rodentia > Octodontidae > Octomys > Octomys mimax. The sequence continues at coordinate 7,226 of NDGM010972221.1, forward strand.
AGTTCAACTGGCTCTCTCAGATCGCCTTTACAAGGACACTAAAATCCTATTCTTGGTGGCTCTGCCTCTTCACTTAAGTACCTCCCAGAGGCCCCACCTCCTGATACCATCACCTTAAATGTTAGGATTTCAGCATATGAGTTGGGGGGAGGTACACAAGTACAGACCATAGCTCTTGGGCTGCCATGAGAAAATACAAAAAACTGAGTAACTTAGTAGAAATTTATACTGTCTCAGAGTTCCATCAGGGCCATGCATCCTCTGAAACTCCAGCCATTGTCTTTTGTTGGAAGCTGTTGGTTGTTGACCTTCCTTGTCTTGAAGTTGCACCCTCCCTTCCAAGTCACATGGTATTTTCCCCATCTCTCTTCTTATAAGGATACCAACCATACTGGATTAAGGAGCCACCCTACTCCAGTATGCTTTGGCCTAAACTCATTATATCCCCAGTGACCAATTTTGCAAATAAGGTCATATATTGGAGGTATGAGGGTGAGGATTTGAACTTACTTTTTCGGGGAACCCAATTCAACCCATAACAGGATAAAGTCAAAACTGTTCTCAGTTTTCTAGCTAAGGGTTTATATAGTGTTGTCACTGGCCAAATAAGAAACACAAGTGAAAACTACAGGATAAGTTTGACTGTCTAAGGGACATATAGGAAGAGCCACTTTAGAAGTCATTTCTGTAGGCTTAGAATGCATCTCTTTAAGATAGAATCATGTTGCAAAAACTTATTGACAGCATAATAATGACTTTATTTATTATTGATAACATGAGATATTGGTTCACAAGATAGTCCAGTATCATTCAGGCATAGTGAGCCATATCTATCATGAGTCATTCACCTATCATTCTCATTACTTTTAGAACTAACAGTTTAGGAAGGAAGCATTTGTAAAAGTTGCATTATTTTAATACTCACCTACAACTAAAGCAATAGCTCGAAAAAGTTGTCACAGTTTTCTAAGACTAATGTTATATATCATATAGTCTCAAAAGGAAAATAATGAACATACATAGGTTTAGTGTAGCTCACCCTCTTAGGCATTCAACAATCCTCATTTACTTATTGTTAACACATAAATGGGACTCAGTATGATACTTCCATATGTGCACATTACATGCATTAATTATATCCAGCCACTCTTCTGCTTTGACATTCCCTCTCCCCAGCCTCCTCTCTGGTGCTTAGTAATCACTGTTGTACTTTCAGATCATCTTAGACATTCTCAATTTAGAACAACCAATATGTTCCCTTTCAAAGATATCCCTTCTCAGTGTGTTCACAGCTACAAGTACAATTGACATCTTCATTATAAGAATAAACAAAAGGACAGTTTACTATTAATTTCCTACTTTAAGAATATCTCTTGCCTATATGCAATCCTATATAGAAAGATTGCAATTGAGAGGCAGAGGCAGAAGAATCTTGAGTTCAATGCCAGCCCAAACCACAGAACAAGACCCTCTTTCAAAAATAAAGTTTCTAATTTCGAAGATTTCACTTGCTTTAACTTAGGGAATATAGTCACAATGCTGGGGATATAGCTCAGTGGCAGAACACTTGCCTTGCATGCATGCAGTCCTGAGTTTCATCCCCAGCATCAAAAAAGAAAGAAAATATAATTCTCACACAAGTATATTTCTTCTGTGTAGTTCATTAAACTTAGTACGTTATGTTTGCTCTGTATTAAAACTTAAAGTGGTTCACATTGTATTTAAAGCTCTATAACTATTTCTAATTCCTAATCGGATTTTCCTCAATGCAGGAAGTTTTGCTGGAGCTGCTAGAACAGTGTGTAGATGGCTTATGGAAGGCAGAACGTTACGAAGTAATTTCTGAGATTTCCAAGTTGATCGTTCCGATATATGAGAAACGTCGTGAGTTTGAGGTAGGCTATTTGTACATTTTTATCACGGCTTAATGTATTTTATTTTGGCCTTTGGAAAATCACTGATTTAGTTTCATTATTGTCACTCTCCTCTGCATCTTCAGAAGCACCAAAAGTTCATTGTTTCATGACATTTGTGCTTTGTCATGGGATATAGATACTTATTATATCATTTTTAAATATTTATCCAACTTGAAAGTAAAAATCCAGGCTGCGGATGTAGCTTAGGGGTAGAGCACTTACCTATCATGCATGAAGCCCTGTGTTCCATCCCCAGCCCCTAAAAAAGAGACAGGCCTTAAAAATGTTAAATTATAATTTTAATAACCTACCTTATATTCGTATCATTTATAACATGAAATTAAGGGTAAAAGAGTCAAAACATAAATTGGAATTTAAATTACACTATTAGTTCTCAAAGTATTTTCATCTTGCAAACCCCTCTCTTCATCTCAGGACATAATCAATGTTGGTTTCACTAAACAGTCACTTTAAAAAAACTATCAAATTCCATGTTGGCCAAGATACAAATATAGTCATAGTTCTCTTCTTTGCAGTCGGTGAGGAAACTAGCAGTACTGGCAGATAACAATGTGACATACAATAAGATTTTAGTAATTGTCCCACCAAGGGGTAGGTTTTCTTTATCATTTTGCCTTCCAGATAAACTTTTAATAATAACAATTAATAATAAAAAATAGCAATATAAGCAGGTTGTGGTCATGCATGCCTGTAATCCCAGCATGTTGGGAGGCTGAGGCAGGAGGATCACAAGTCCACACCCAGTCAGGGCAACTTAGTGACTTAGAGAGATTCTATCTCAAAATAAAGAATAAATAAAAAGGCTGAGGATGTAGCTTGAACTGAAGGCCTTGCTTTCAGTTCTCATTTTACATTCAAGCTCCTGTGTACCTATCATAACTTAGCATCATTTCTGCTGCTTCTGTGCTGGGAAAGGGGTGACTTGGGATTCAAGCCACTTAAAAAAAAAGAGGTATCAATTTATTGTTAAGAATAGAAGCTAGGGGCTGGCGAGATAGCTCAGTGGTCAGAAGCACCTGCTTAAACAAGTTTAGGCAGGTGCAGGGAACTGCGGTTCGATCCCCAGCACCACAAGCTGTACCAGCCCTGCCTTGAGCTGGCCAAAAATAAATAAAAATAAGGGGCCAGGGAGATAGCTCAGTAGAATAAGCGCTTGCCTTGCAAGCACAACGTCCTGAGTTCAAACCTCCATACCTCAAAAATAAATGAATTAATTAATTAGTTAATTAAACAATAGAGGGGCCGGAGAGATGGTTCAGTGGAATAAGCGCTTCCCTG
>NDGM010972239.1:0-11855 GCA_002564305.1 Octomys mimax
GAGAAGTAAGATTTGTACTAATAGTGTTTGTGGACAGGATATCATGTCTGCATCTTGTACTATATGAATAATTATTACGAAGACAACAATATGCAATGTATTAATTATTGAAAGTGTTCTACTAATCGGTTTGGAAACTGTCTCATTGCTATTTCTCAATAAAATTAAAAAAAAATTAAATTTCTAGATGTAAGTTACAGTGAAAACATGCATACAGGGTGAGTAGGTAGCACCCCTTCCTGGAACAGCTTAGAAACAAGTGTAAGGGCACGTCTGTACTTCTCTGTGACACACACAGGCCCTCCCCGTGCCTGCAGCTCTGCATGTGCCCAGAGTCCAAGCGGCAGGACATGGATCGGCCTGTGTGGTGCCATATGGCAAGATCTGAATGTGCTCACAGCGCCATCAAGGACCACTTAGCAGCAGCTACATCCAGGAAGGTGTGCTGGGCGGGTCAGCAATGCTATCAGACCCTATCTGTACAGGGAGCCCTGCGCACTAACCTTCAAAAGGAAAACTAGTACCATACTAGTTAGTACACAAGAACAACAGTGCTACACAGTAAACTTGTGCTATTTTGTAAAACTTGAAACTGGCTGTCAGAAAACATCTCTATGGGCTGAAACAGTGCAACCAGGATGGGGAGACAAGAACAACTGTAGAACCTACCACGAAGCACGGCACGAGGCAAAACATGGAGATCTTCGGGTTAATTAAAATCCGAGTTCAGTGTTCAATAACAGCGTGCCCTGCGTACTTCCTACACCACCTCCTGCCTCCAGCAGCTCTGAGCCCAGCCCCGACTTCCCTCAGCCGCACACACGACATGGAGGAGGGAGCACACGGCAGTATCCTCTCAGGGAGTGGACGTATTTTTGTAACTGAATACTCAGTACTACAATCCAAGACTGAGAAGAAAAAGTGTAATTATCAAGTGTCTGACACACTGACAGTTCCATGCATCAGTAAGATCCAGGCGAAGCTGTCTCTCTATGCCGCGCTGCACTAAGACTGTCAGTGGTAGGGGCCCAGGAGATAGCTCAGTGACATAAGTGCCTGTCTGGCAAGTGAGGGTCCGGAGTTCCCTGTTTCCCCTCAAAACAAAACAAAACAAAAAACCCAGCAAGATTGTGAGTGTGTCAAAGAACGGAACCTAAGTCTGCTGGCCTCACTCTTCAGTCAGTCGTCCATACATGAGCTGGCACGCAAGGTCAGCAGTGGCATCAAGATGGCATGGCTCTGAAGCACAAACCCCTGGAGCTATTTAACGGCTGCCCACAAATTACAAGCAAGCTTCTCCTTACGTTTTCTCTCCACTGTTCCCCACTTTCAGTCCACAACAGCTGCTACAGGCATCTGCTTGAAGCATAACTGTAAAATCCTGATTCTGCTAACTACTAGCTAGGTGACCTACTAAAGGTGATAATGCTGCTAAATCTCTGGCTTCTAAGGTATAAAATAGATAACTAAATTAGTGGTGCTGAGTGTACAGATCAGCAATAATAAAGTGTTCAATTCATAGCTAATACAGAATTTATGTTCAATAAAAGATCATTATTCTGGTTACAGAAGTTCTCAAAGCCTAAGCTCAAAAGGCCCAGCTTGACCGTCCCTTATATAATTTATTAAATTGTGTTTTCACATCTTTCTTCCATACCTGATTGAGGACTCTTCAGATGACTTATATTAGGTGAACTTATATCAGTACCAATTTGCGCAGAGGTCATCTGGCTACTTGATAAACACCTTATTTTAATCAGTACCTGTATGGTGTTTGGCATGCCGCAGAAGCTGCTTCTGGAGCCGGAAGAGCCGCCCACAGGAAGGATGTGGACAAACATATTTCTTCTTCAGCAAATGCTGGTATTTAATATGGTGCTACAACAGTGATGGAAAATGAAAGGGATAAAATTAAGTGCTTTGGTAAGTTCTATGTGTCACTGGAACACCAAATACCTCGTCAGCAGATGGGGAGGCAGTTGAGAAAACAAAAGGTCACACTCTTTAGCAGCTGGTGTAGCCAATGACACACAGTGGAGGGACAGCAGTAGCTGTCATCAGACCCACCATAGAAAGGAGGCCTTAGCCTCAAGTTACACCTGCTACTGACGAGCAAGCCGGCCTTCCCTTGGCAGTGCCTCACGTGCATGTTTTCTGTCAAGTGCAAATATAAGCTGAGCCTCTGTTCACTAAGAAAAAAAAATTCTTATGAGAACAAAAACCAAACCAAAACTCTCACTAGTTTGAGCTGCTAACTTCACTTTATTTATGACACTTTGGAAAACCGGATCCCAAGGGAAGCCAAGCTCTTAGCTCCAGTTCTTAGTCCCTTGGGTTTTAAACAAAATGTGCTGCAGCCTGAACACAGGCCCCGAGGCTCATGAGCTGGAACATTAACCTCTGTGCTGCCACAGTCGGAGGGGAACTGCTTGGAGGGGTCGCAGGCGCTGCCCCTTGCATGGGCTGCAATTATTAGTGTGAGATAAGAAACTGTTACCAAAGTGTGCTCTGACCCCTGCCCTGCCAGGCTCTGCTAGGAGACGATGCGCTATGAAGGACCGCACCAGACAGCACTGTGCTTGTGGGCGTCTCGTCTTCCAGAACTGGGTCAGCTAAGACATTTGTGTTCTTTATCAATTATCCAGCCTCAGGGTGGCAGTACTCTGCTACAGCAGAACAAGTGGGCTAAGATAGGATGACACAAGTAGGGTTAGAAGGATTTGTCTTGACTCTGTGTCAATGACAAAATCTATGTAAGCCCATGATGGTGCATGAGGTGAGGTCAAGCAATGAAACCTAACAAGTGACAACACCAACCTGCAAATAGCGAGGGTGAGCGAGGACAGTGCCACAGCCTTCCATCTCACAGCGGACATATTGGATTGGGGGTTTCTTCCTGTTCGGAAAATACAGGAGAAAATTCTGTACTATAAAGCATAGCTACTTGATATTAAAAGGAATCAATCTTTCTTTACTTGCACAGAATTAGTTAGAAGTAACCACAAATTGTCAGATGCTTGAGCTTTTAAGAATCTGCATGAAAGTACAAAGTGCTAAGATTTTTAGAAACTATTTTGCAAAAACATAATCCCTACCTACTGTGGACACTAATAAAGCTATCTTGATGGGATTTACACAAGGCGTCACAAGGGTTGTTAGAAGAACTAAGAGAGTAAGGCGCCTCAGTGCGAGGACAAGGACCTCCTCACCTTCTTTTGGGCAAACGCGGACTCTTGTCATCTTTCCGCCTTCGTCCTCTCCTATGATTAAAGAAAGAGTGATAACTGTGTGTTTCAGACTGAAGTTCAGAGGTGAAGGATGGCTGGAAAGCATACACTCACGGCCACAAGCACACAGCAGACACGAAGAAGGACAATTTAGATAACTACACAAAATTCAAGATGTATCTAGCAAACTTTCAAACCAGTCTGCACCCCAGATTAAACATGAGTTCTGTAAACTGGGCACTGCCTCAGAAGATCTGGATAAATCTCAATGCTACTGAGTTGTCACCATGAGCAGCTTATCACCAAAAATTAACCAATTTAAAATGTAGATCAACAGATTACTAGCTAAGAACTCCATAGATATAAATTCTACTCTTCTTACAATAAATTTAAAAACAAAATTTTTACCTACTGGATGTTATTACATGTCTTATACAAGCCTGGAGGATCTGAATTTTCCTATCTTTTTGTCTCTATTTTCTCTGAACCCCTAGAGCCAGTCTTTCCCCTGAAAATTATCTGAACTTCAATACTGCTCTGAAGGAAAACCAAAGCTTCTCTAGCTTCTGAGGGATCTCTCGGGCGACTGCCAGCTGCTTCGGCACTACAGGAGCAAACCGTGTTCTGGAGCGCACTGACGCCCTTCCTCACGCTCTTCTGGAGCGCGCTGACACCCTTCCTCACGCTCTTCGGCTAGTGGCTTCAAAATATTCATTTCCATTTTTCATAGAAACTGGCTACTCACTTCCTAGGAGGGTCCTCGTCTTCTCTAATTTCATTCTCTTCTTCTTTCACCTCTACCTCCACTTCCACTTTAATTTCCTTCTTTTCTTTCTCTTCCTTCACCTTCCCCGATTTTCTCCGTGGCTTTGGAGTTTCCCTGCAAACACAAATGCAGTTCAACATTGGGATTTTCCCAAGGACCCTCCCAAGGAGACTGACAGCAAGTTAAAGAGATTACCACTGATTTACTAGAAAACTGCCATTCTTTGCTCATGGACTGATTTCATACCAAGTGTTTCTCATGTGCATAGTGATGCTAAACATATCCAATACCTATGGGATGGATTTCTAGGCTTCAGATTCTTAAAAGTCAAATTTCACTATAGCTGAGAAGTCAGTAAGTAAAATTTCTAAGTTCCCTGGAAGATCACGACACTGTTAAGCTAAAATACACACAAGTCTAGTAACCGCGATATGATCAAATTAAAGTCCTACAAATGGAAGATCTCATCAGACTGCAAAAACAAGCGTACCACGACTCGTTGAAAATGACCTAACTTTCTAGGGTGGCAACAGGACACAGTGAGGCCAGGCGAAGGTGCTGCCCCACTTCTCATCCCACGTGGCCGAGGGAGCCCCAAGACATGCCTTTCTAGGTGGGGTTTGTAGGTCTCGTCTCTGGGGTCATCCTTGAATGGTATTTCCTCTTCACTGATTAACATCTCTTCTTCCTCTTCTTCCTCTTCATCACTACTGAGGAACAGAAATAAATTCCAGTTGTAAGGATCATGTCTGACTGGGTTACGCTGGGCAATTTATTTAGAGGTGGCCAAAAATTCATGCAACTTTAAATTTTCATTCCTATAACCTAGATGGACTGCAATTTAGCTGCTTTATCCTAATAATAACCCAAACCACAAAAATAATGGAAACACTATCACTTTACTGAATGAAGACAGGGAAGGACTGGCCAATGGCACCAAGAATCGAAACAGCTGACTCCACAACAGCACTCTATGTCTGGAACTCAGCTGTTATCACAAAAGGTCTATCGGAAGACAAAAGCACAACCTGCCTGGCCAAAATACCCAGTTCACCTCCGCATCCAAAGGAATAAGCCCAGCCACATAAGGGACCCAACATATGTTCTCAGTCACGTAACCAAAGGCTGCATGGTATAAAGCGCTCTAACCAAGATCCATGTGGAATACAAATGTCAGTCCTCTTACAATTCAGAATCTTTTAAAGTATAAAGCAACTTCCACATCACTCCATGTCCCTATGCTATGGACCCAAACGTTGAGATATGAAATGCAAAAGCTTTACCTAATGCCACCGGGAGACTGATGTTCTTCTGCAACTTCTAGAAAAACAAAGTCAAAATCAAAACTTTATGCACAAGTAAGACCTTTTCTCTATGTAGCCAAGAGTTAAATGCATTATCTAAAAGACTCCCTGAAAGCTGTCCAAAAGCAGCCCTCCCTGTGTTGCCACAGCTGTTCCTGAAACTTAAACTACTCAGGCAAAGTGCAACATTTAAAAAAAAAAAAAAAAATCAGTAACAGGCACTAAGTGACCGCATTGTACTTGCACGGTACCATAGTCAAGCTGATCTGTAAGTGGCTCTGATTTGCAGATGAGCTGCAATGAACCAGTCTTGGACCGGGAGCTGCGGGTATTCTCTGCGTCGCGAACACGGGAGACTGACGTCCTGTTGCTACTGCGCCAGCCGCGGCCAGGTCTGGTTGCAGCAATGGAAACGTCCTGAGGGAGAGCAGCGTTGTCTTCCTCCTCTTTCTCCTCCTTGGGATCTAGATGAAACAGATACCATTCTAAGCTTACCATTAGCCAAAAGCCATCCCTGTGTATCTGCTAGCCACAAATGCAGTCATTAAACACAAAGAAGTCAAATGTTCCCTACAGGTTAAAAAACAAAAACAAGGGCTGGCCAGATAGCTCAGTGGACTAAAGCGCCTGCTTAGGCAGACACAGGGACTGGGGTTTGATCCCCAGTATGCCATGCCCTGCTCGTCCCACCCCAAAGGCACACTGAGAAGGTGATTGAGACTGGGTGTGGTGGCGCATGCCTGTTATCCCAGTTCTTGGGAGGCTGAACACAGGCAGATTACTAGAGTCCAATCTATGTAGTGAGACTGTATAGATTCTTACTAAAATAAAAGAAAAAACAAACAAACAAAAACAACAACAAAACCCAGTTTTACTGAAATTAATTCAAACAAGGTAAGATATTTAGGTAAAAATCTATCCTTAATGCTAACTTTAAACATAATCCTTCAAATCTTGCCAACAGCAATTTTCTATTACCTCATCTACAAAAAGTATAGATTTGCATACACAACATACCTAGTAAGTTGACTCATTAAATTCTAATAATTAGTTCTAAAGTACAGAGAAGCTAAACTTTAAAAAAATGGTTCCACATAAGAAACCAGAATTGAAGGAAAAAAATCTGAATCTATGCACTGTAACAACCCAACTATGTTGCAAGGAATTATTAAAGGAGAATTTCCTAGCAGAATGTTTTTCCCTGATGTAAGCTGTATGGAGAGCTACACCGTGAGTTAATCTTGTGGTTAAGCCCAGCTTCAGTGTCGCTGGCCCAGCTGTGCTGCTATTTCCGTTGTCCTGTGACACGCCGCATACAGACTGCTACTCCCATCCTGCATTACCTCAGGCTTAAGGCAGTCATCCTCTCTTAAACATTAAGAATAAAAAGCTAACGTTAGAAACAGGTTTTCCAGTCCAGAAAATTTACCATCTGGATAATGGCAAGTATATATTAGAGGTCCATTTTGATAATGGAAGAATCTCTGAATACCTGAAGAATGGAAAAGGCCTTTCTAAAAAAGCAACGTAAACTCTGAAGTCACATGATGACAACCTGACATAAGCAAAACATAAAAACAATTTTCTGCATCACAAAACCAAACAGAAGCAAAGCTTATACCCAATAAAAACATGGCATCTCAATAAAAGCATGGCTTTCAAATGTACACAAAAGTAACCAGACCCAAATAAAAACACTGTACTAGAGCGTGCAGAAACATAGGCATTCTAATAATACAGGGCACTGGCAAAGCACATTCCTTTAGATTTTAAGAACTAAGGATCTTCTGGGGACAATGAGCTGTACTCTGGGCTCATGGCTTGCCCTCCAATTCTAGGAATTCTCCAATGACCCGGGCTCTGCATTTGTGAATCCCTCCTCATAGTCCTTCCTTTCATCCTGTCCTGTCCCTTTCAGGTTACCCTGTCGGGGTGTAGCTGTACACAATTCTCAAAATCCCTGTCAGACTTGCATGATTCATGGGCTCAAGCCATGCAACAAGAGGCCCTCACAGACCTTTTCTTGACTACTGCATTTCTACTGCAGTCCTCAGACGGCCGATAGGCCCAGCAGTTACACCCCGAATCCCACTGACACCGTGATATACCAGACATTGAAACCTCTCCAATCACCATATACTCACTCTTTTCTTCTGATTAACTCATTTGCAGTTTTCTCTCTCTGCCTACACTTAAGCGTAAGTAACAAGAGATCAGGGTATACCTTCTGTAATTTGCTTGGAGATCTCAGATCCAAGTTCACTCATACAAATTCTTTCTCCCCAATGCCAAAACAATTTGGTCAGCTTCTCTATAACTTTTTAGGAAAGACTATCCTTTTCCCATCTTCCAACATGCTCACTGTTCCCTTCCAAGCCGCCCCCAGAATGCCTCTGAACATGCGCATCTGTGCCAACCGCCTCTTCAAGGTGTTTCGGACTGCTCTTCCTGCCAAGGCCCTCAGCTCACTTCCAGCGACAAGCCACTCCTAACCCCACAGCGCTTTTCACAACTTCAGGCATTTTGTTAAACTTCATCCACAGTATATGTTGCTTTCCTAGGACTGACCGAACAAAGACCTATTTATCTGCAAAGATCCTATCTCCAAATAACATGACAGTCACAAGTACTTTAGTTTGGACTTCAGTATCTTTAGGGGAGGCAATTCAGCCCATAAAAATGGTCTACTAACATCAGAAACAAAACACATTTCAGTTGATTAACTGTTACAAGACATAAACTAGAGAGGATCAAAAAGACCTAACAGTTTAACAGAAAAATAGGTAATATAACAAGTCTTCAACTTAAGATGGTTCAACCTAATAGTTTCTCAACCTCAGTATGGTGTGGAAGTGCTACACATGCAGTGAAACCCTTATTTCAAATTTAGACCCCCTCCCCCGTGACATGCAGTACAATTCTTCTTTCAATGACAAGAAGTGGAGCAGAGCTGCGGCTCCCAGTCAGCCACAGATGCTGACTGGGAAAGACCATGGTGCACTACTGTGCCACTACGAGGGCTGGCAGCCTGGATGCACTCATTCACTACAACATTTTCAACTTGCAATGGGCTTACTAAAAGGTGATCCCATCATAAGTTGAGGACTTGTGCAGCAAAATAGCTGAAGACTTCAATACTCCATTTTCAATGATGGACAGAAAAACCAGTCAAAACCACAATAAAGAAATATAGGACTTGGGTAATACTACTAGTTGGAGGATCCTCAAAAAAAAAAACCCTTTTATGGCACATTACCATATGGTTCAGCAATCCTACAGCTAGGTACATGTGCTAAAAATCAAAGTGGGCCTAAAAGTCCTTGTACATAAAAGTCACGGCATCACAACTCACACTGGAGAAAATGCCCACTGACCCATGAACAGACCAGCAGAATGACAACTACAATGGGGTCTTCCTAGCCATAAACAAGAATGCTAGAACATGCTGCAGGTATCAATTTAAGCACCTGCTACATGACAGCTAACAGAGAAAGAACTCATTCACTCATTCCTTTTAGGTGAAATACCCAGGGAAGGTAAATTCAGAGACAGAAAACAGACGCATACTGTGGGGGCTGAAAAGGGGATCATGCAGTAAAAATGCTCTTAAAGGGCGCAAGGCTTTGGCAGCAGTGTAAACAGCTGGAACTAGACATGAGAGCCACACAACACTGAAAACATACTATTACTACTATGATTTACACACACACACACACACACACACACAGTGTCAAGCTAAACAACAGGAAGAGGAAAATCTATGCATTGGCATCAACCATAACTGGACTGCAAAAGAATAAAGTCCCTTCTGCTTTGTTCAAAGATAACTCTTAAGTTCTTTCTCATAACAGCAGTGGCTTTCAGGAGGTTCCATGATTTATAATTAATAAGGAAAAAGGGAAAGCTCTCGGAAGAGGAGGAGATGAAGTAAGAGTGGTTGATACTATGACCTGAGACAATAAAATATTGATACTACTGGCGGGAATAATCTTTCCTAACTCTTCTTGATAGTAAATGATCTAAGGATGTACAGTGTGGTTCACCTCAGTTTTACCATCACAGAGAACTACTTCCAAACAACTGAACTCATCAAATGCTAAAATGTAGTGATCACTTGGCCAAGATAAAATAGGTAGAAAACCTCAAGCTAGAATGGCCCTCAACATACAAGCCAGCTCTCTGACCCTCACGTTGCCTTGCTTTTCTAACTGAAGTTTAGAGTAGTTAACTAAAGCTCATGTGTGACTGCCTGGTGGAACAGGGAGTGGCTGGCTGGCAGGCTGAGGCAAAGCTGGAGCAAAGGTCTTCTCATCTCTACTTAAAAATGCAAGTGCCTTCTGGGAAGCCAGCAAGCTAAGTAATTAAACACCCATAGTATTTTCTATTTCTCAAAATTTAGTATTTGTAACCCCCTACTGTATGAAATTCAGTACTTACATGGTAACTACTAAAATAACAACACTACTAAATTCAGTTTAGTAACAATTACTATCTTATCAATGAAAATACCAGGCAGCTGAGTTGCCTAGGCTCACACATTACATGGTAGGATTGGGCCTAATTCCAGTTACTATCAGTCCAAAGTCTCTGTCCCTTCTGTGGCTACACCACGCCCAACCACATAAACAGGAAGAAGAGGGTCCATCCAAGAGCCGGATCCAGCCTTGGTGTAAGTACCATGAGAGAAATCCACACACTTCCGGACTTAAAACACCCATAAACAAAATCAGTCCATGCAAATAAACCTTAACTTAAAAAAATTACCTGCAGTCTCAAAACAGTAAATTTAAAAGACCTAACTTTGACATCTTCAGTTTTCAAACCTGAACAGAATAACTACTTTGGTTCATTTTCTTGATTCTTCTGTTTTATCCGACAAAGTTTTAAAGAGTCTTGTGTATGTATCTCTCCAGTATCTTATCTAGTTCATCCTTAAGTTATTTTCTTTTATTTTTTGACAACAGTTTCTAGTTTACTGATTTTCTAACTTTTTTCTTTTCTTTTCTTTTTTATATGTATTTGGTACAAGGTCTCACTACACAGCTCAGAGTCGTAGCGATCCTCCTGTTTTCAGTGTTCCCTGAGCTGGGACTACAGGTGTGCACCACTACGATGGACTCTGTGGCTGGCTCAGTGTGCCCTAGGGGCGGGGCTGGCACCACATGTGGTACTGAGGACAGCTTTAGTCCTCTGAGCTATCTTGCCAGTCCATCCTACCCTAAGTTCTTACATTTAAATTTACCTTCTGACAGACATATAAAAACAGAAATTGCCTGCATTAGTGGGGTAGCGCCATGCAATATTTCAGTACCTGTATGTATCTTTCAAATCCTGTAAACATGGCTGTGGTAAAGCTATGGTAAGTATCTATGTGGCCACACAATTTCCCCCAGCATCATTTGCTAACAGAACTGCCTTGTCTATAATGTGTGTTAACGCTGTTCACATTTTGTATTACTGTAAGGAGTATTTTTAAATTCTATAATTTCAAAATCCTTTCTTCCAGCTTTTTATAATACATACTACTCAATTATTACTTACAGTCACCACTGCCCACCAGCACCCTGGAATTCCTTGGTCATACTGAAGTGTGTAATTCAGAATCTGTTCTCTCTCTACCCCCTCCTGCCCTAACTCAGGGTGAGCGCTGTCCCAGTATGCAGGGCGTACCAGCCTTTTATGCCTGCATATTTAACATACTGGTCTCCAGTTCCACCCAAGCTGTCACAAAAGGAGGCTTGGTTCTTATCTTGCAGAAGAATATTCCACTTGCAACATGCCCGTTTCTTTAACATTGCTCCTGTTTCTTGGCTACCATGAACAGTACTGCAGCTGACATCAGAGTGTAAATCTCGGACCCAATGCTTTCAATTATTTACAGTAATAGGACTGCTGGTCTCCACAGCAGTTACATTTTGTAATTTTTGAGTAATCACTATAGGGGTTTCCATATCAGTGTTACCAGTCTCTACAAGGGTTTCCATTTCTCCACATCCTCACTAGCAAGTTATTTATTTTGTATAACATGCACTCTAAGAGATGGTATCTTATTGCAGTTCTGATTTGCATTTCATGGTGGCCAACAGTTTTAAAGCATCTTTGAAAGTATATTTTTTTGCTATTTGTTTGTTTTTTTTTTTCGTTTGAGAAGTGTTTATTGAGATCACCTAGCCACTTTTGAATTTCTTATAGATCCACCCTCTGCTGGCTAACACTGTTTCCCATTCTGTAAGCTGTTTCTTGCCTGTGATTGTTTCCTTTGCTGTGCTGAAGCTTTCTAGTTTGCTATAATCCCATATCTACTTTTACTTTTATTTCCTAGTTTTAGGGTCTTCTCCAAAATTCCTTGCCTGTTTCAACACCCTGAAGTGTTTCTTATCTTCTAGTAATAGCTCAGGTCCCACATTCCAATGTCTCCAATGCATCTTTAGTTCATTTTTGCAACTTATCAGAGACAAGGGTATAGTTTCAATCTTCTCTGTGTGGCCCCACAATTTCCCCCCTGACAGAACCACCTTGTCTACAATGTGTTTTTTTTTTTTTTTTTTTTTTTTTTTT
>NDGM010972250.1:0-13661 GCA_002564305.1 Octomys mimax
TCAGGTTGCTGTAGTTCGATCCCCACAACACTCCAGCCAGCCAAAAGTGCCCTCAAGGCATCCGAGGAACCAAAAAAAAAAAAGAAGCCTGGGGACCTCTGGCCTATGCCTGAGCGCTGAATCTTAGCTCACCTTCCTCCCGCTTCCATAGCCCTTCGTGCTGCACTCGGAATGCAGCCCCCTCTGCCATTTTCAGTGCATACCCCACATCAGCGCCAGAAAATAGGCCAGAGTTCACTGCTGTAATCACAACCCCACCTTTTTTATTTGAATCACTAATCTCATATAAACAAAGTGGAAACTTATCACCCCTATTTTAAGATGAAGAGACAAACTCAGAGCAATTGAGCAATTTTGCATACACCGCATAGGAATGACTCAGAGAAGTCAGATCTGAGCCAGGAGTCCTGACTCAACTCTGGGCCTCACTCCTCTCCCTTAGGTAAGTTTCAGAGAGTCCTCAGCTGCTCTCAGCTCTTCACTTTGGCAGTGTTTCTATGAGTTTCCTGCGTCCGTCCTACTTGGAAGCCAACCTGATTTCCTTAGCTACTTTGGCCCAAAGTACGCAGAGCTTGTGGGTTGGGATTGTATGGTTGGGTGGTGCTCCTGAGTCACCCGATCCTCCCCACACTCTGACACCATCCCCCAGCCAGCACATGGATTAGATCTCACTGGGCCCAGACCAGGCCCCAGTCAGTTTCCCTTAGGCTGGGGACCTTCCATCTCTGCATCACTAGTTTAAGAAGACACAGGAAGCTTGGGAATCACTTTGTCCACTGAACTAACATGCTTCTAGGAGTGCATGAAGCATGCTCTTTCTCTGTATGCTCCCCACGAGACTTTGTATGATGACCCTGGTCCTGTGCTGATCTAGTCCCTCCAACCCCTGGAACCTCATCTCCCACTGTGCTTTGCTTCCTGCCTCAAGCCTGATTCTGACACTGCCTGCATCCTCCCTAAGGTCCCCTGCATCTTACCCAACATGCACCATGCTCCTGTTTACCTGGGCTCCTCCCTACCTGGATGGCCTCCACAGGCCTGCTGGTCTACCAGATGCCTACTCCTCTGTTCAAGCCCCACTCACCTAAGGGGAGGGCACCACTCAACTTCTCCTTGCCTCTCTCTCTGCAAAGTTTTCCTAAAATGCACCCATCTTTCCTGGCACCCCTTTCCTGCTCAGAGATCTCCAGCCCTGGCTGCAGAACCTGGTCTGAGAGCATTCTGAGAGCAGACACTGTTGTCCTCTTGTCACAGAGCCTCATTCGCCATACATTCCACATGCACTCACTGAATCCATGGACATGTGAATGGGAGAGGCTGGCTGTGTGCAAGTAGAACAGAGAAGAAGCTGCACAGACACTGAGCTTAAATCTTTGCCCAGGTCCACTCTGGGAGGCTGAGAGAAGATCATAAATTTGAGCATAGCCCAGGCAACTCAGTGACCTAGCAAGAGCTTGTCTCAAAATAAAATAGGGATTGGACCTGGGCTCAATCCCTAGTACAGAAAAAGAGAAGGGAAGAGAAGGAAAGGGAAAGAAAAAGGAAAATGAAGGAAAGGAAAGAAAATTCTGATACAAACTCCAATATGAGTAGTAGACACATAGAGGTAGTAGACACAATAGTGTCCTACAGCAAGAGGTCATCATGCTAAGCAAAATATACCAGACAGCGAAGGATTTGTATTGAATGATTTCATGTGCATATGGTATCAAAAGTAATGGAATTTAAGGGACAGAAAGTAGAAAGGTGGCTGCCAGGGAGCAGAGCACGGGGAATGGGGATTTGATGTCTCTCAGCTGTAGCTTCAGTTTGGGCAGATGAAAAGCATTCTGGAGATGGGAGTGCTGATGTGCTGTGGATTGTGTCGCAATAAAAATACCGAAAAATAGTCTGCCTTGTACACCTGGGTCTTAGAGCAATGTGATTGCCCTTGGAACCACAAGGTGATCTTTGGGCTTACTTGGTTTATGGAGTGAGGCAGTGCTGAGGGCAGGAGGAGACAACCAGAGGGAGGGCCGGGGGCACAAAGTGGAACAGCAGTGGACCTAGAGCATGCCCAGAGCTGAGGCACCCTTGCCCAGAAGTTTGTGCTGCAGTGAGTTGGTTAAACTTCCACAGAGCACGGTGCTAGGGACTTGGTCATCGCAGGACCACTCAGGCAACATGGCCCAGCCTGCCACTTCCTCCTTTTCTTCTGCAGAGTGAGCAGAGAAGGAAATGACTAATGTTTATGCTTGTAATGTTCCCTGATTCCCCATGGCAACCCTGAGAAGGATTCTGACTTTAGATCTAAAGCAGCTGAGGCTCAGAGAGGTCCACTCAGTTATCCAAAATCACACTGAGCCATTTAGCCGCAGCTGTCAGAGGCTCTCTGGCAGCAGGAAGTTGAGCAGGTAGGACAGGCCCCTGGCTGATGCAGACATAGAGGCCAGAGAGGGGACTGTGATTCTGCAAACAGACAAGCGTGCACCTGGGCTGTACCAGGGCAGAGAGGAAGGTTTGGCACTTAGGTCTGGCACATTTCAGGAAGGTCCTTGAGGGAAGGGAAGATTCCGTGTATGTGTGTGAGTGTGTGTGTGTGTGTGTGTGTGTGTGTGTGTGGTATCTTCAGTATTCCCTAAAGCCCTCAGTAGTGCAGCAGTGCACACCTACCCACAGCTACAGAACGTGAAGTCTCAAATCCCTTTGCCCTCCCCTTCCATAACACAGGCAGTGAAAAGTCACATCTGACCCCTGCCTCACAGAATAGTGTTTGAAAGACACAAATGCACACATTTTATTCCTTAACTTGCACAAAAGTACAGCTGTTTGCCAATCTGCAGGCTTTGCATTTCTAGGCTGCCTTGTGGCGTGCGCCCCACACACCCTTTGGCCCCCAAAGGATGCCAGGGAAACAAATGACAGCAACTTTCTCGCTCTGAACCTTGGCCTCGTACTGAACCACCTGGCTTTTCTCTCCTGCACCCCTGCAGTGGATGGCCAAGGTGTTAGTAGGAAACAGGTGAGCTGCAGTGTGGAAGCACCAGGGACAGGGGGCACGTGACATCAGCCTCTTCACCAGCGTGAGCTAGGAGGAGGAAGTGTGGTAGGGAGGGACCCACAAACACAGGCTGATTGCGGTGAGTGTGTCACATGTGCAGTTTCTGCCAGGAAAGTCTGACTATAAAAATCTAAGTCAGTGTGGTACTTGGAGCACTCATTGATGGAGCATTTATTGTTTTCACTTTCTTGGCTACATGTTTTGGGATTTGCACTGATAGCTACGGTCTAGTGGGAGCAACTAACTAGAACACAGGACAAGACAAAGTGTCAAAAGATGCACTCCCCAGTCCTCCCGCAGTCCCGGAGCAGAGCGAGGCGCTCAGACCCTGGCCCCACCTCCAGCCAACCGGCCTGTACATGCTGAGCTTCTGGAAGAGTCGGGAGCAGATTGAATTGACAACAGGAGCCATTATTCTTCTAAGACAGACGACGCTGCGGCCATGGACTGACTACTCTTGCCCAGGCAGCAGCTGAGGCTATCCCAAGCCTTGGAATGGGAATGGAGGAAGAAGTTGATACTGAAGCCAATCTGGAAAACACGAAACAGTCAAGCTTCAGGGTGAGAGGCGCCTGGGTCCAATCCAGACTCTTCACTTCGTAGCCTTGTGACCCATGCATTGAGCCTGTCTGGGCCTGGCAGTCCCTGCCTATAATATGAGAATGACAATCCTTCGGTCACAGAGTTGTTGTAAAGATGAACGAAAGAGGCACATGGAGGTGAAGTTCCTATTGTCAACCTGGTCTATAGTAAGCACCCTGTCGGTGACAGATACTTCAACAGTATTAGTATCGTTAGTGTTACTATCTTTAACTGAGACTTACTTGGGCGTTCCTTTTGAACTTCTGACTGATTTGTTCAATATCACATAAGTCACATGGCCCTGGAAGTCTCCCAATACTGCTGAGAGGTCTAATTTCTGAGTATGGAATTTTACTCAGTGCAAAGGCCCTGGTTTCAATCCTCAGTAATGAAAAAAAAAAAAGAATTAAGGCAATACTACTAAAAATAAAAAATGAAGATAAATATAAAAAGTTTTGAAGCCAACATAGTACCTCAAAGGTGAAATCCATAATCTCAGGGCTTTCTAGCTTTAGTCTGAGGGAAAGGAAAAGGAGCTATTGTGTTTGCCCTGAACATCGCTGTTGCTCTTCCTGGTACACCTCACCCTTGATTCCCCCAGACAACAAGAAGAACCAAACAGTCCCCTGAGAAGGTGGCACTCAGGGATCCCCAGCCAAAGACTCATTTGCCAGCAGGCTGGCTGCAACACTACCTCCTCAGTGAGCCGGCCCAGCATCTCCTCACAGGAGAAAGGAGGAACCCAACCCAAAGGCCGCTTGGGCCCCAAGTCGGCCCCATCACCCCTCCACCTTCCCAGTCCCTGTCCCTCTCTCCTGCCTCCCTAGAAGCTGGCTGTGCTGGCTCCCCAAAGGCCGAAGGCAGCTGCCCGCCCCTTGGGCAATGGCTGCTTGGTATTCACACCATGTCATCCTTGCCCGCTCCATTTGCGAAAGTCTCTTTTTGACCTCCCTGTGTGTCTCTCAGTTGCCTGGAGGTGGGGGAGGGGGAGGGAGAGAGACGTCTCAGCATTTACCTAATTAGTAGTAATTAGAAGGCAGGGCCCTGGTGCTCTCCTCACAGCTGCTCAGAAGGACAGAGCCGGCTGGAAAGGAGCTGCTAAATGGGCATTGGCCACACTGAGAGAGCGGCAGCCCCATTCCTGCCCGGGCTCTGGCTTCACGCCCCAGCAGCAGAGGGACACGCTGCTGCTCCTCTTTCCTCCTACCGCCCCTCCCTCCAGGTGTCACCTCTGGAGTTTGCCTTTGATCCACAGCCTCCAGAGCAACAGCCTTGGATGAAGCCAACCAGGCCAAACTCTGGCCCTTTGCCCCAGTACCACTCTCTGTAGAGGCCTGGTTCCCACGGCAACCCAAACTACAGCCTACAGGAGAATATGGTCGTCAAGAACATGATAGTGCTGCCTTCACAGAGCCCCAGACCTGGCCCCTAGTCACCCCTGAGCCACTGTGGTCTGATGCAGTGATCTCCACAAAGTGGAGCAGCTGAGCGTCACCGCCATCTCCTCTTGTTGGGTCACCATTCCTTTTCTGTTCCCTTGAGCCCGGACAGTAGGTCTGGAACAGGCAGTAGCGCCTCCAGTGATGGCATCTCCAGTCGTTAGCACAACTCTCCTTCCTTACCCTCTTATTCTTATAAAGGAGTAGAATTGGGAAGCCATTTTTACTGGAGCTTGGCCTGCCCTGACCTTAACATTAGGCACCAGCTGCTTGGTACTGTTCATCCTGTTGATGCTTATTAATGATTTTGATTAACCTCTATGGAGATCCATTATCTCTAAGCCAGGGAATATACTATTAATTCCCATCTGTGTCGGATTACTTACAGTTAGTGGTTGGTACTTTTCCACGGTCTCACAACACATCTTAATCAGATGGTGAGTGGATTTAATTAGCCGAAGTATAGGTTTTATTTTTTTATTCATATAACTACTTAATCTAATGGAAGCCTATTATCTATGACTTTTTCCCCATGCATAATTATTGCTGTTTTTAATTGATGGTGCATCAGGGGTTGCGGCTACAATATGGCAGCTGGAACAAAAGTCGCCTTTCCCAAGAATGATGGTTGAGAAAATGAGTTGTCAGTGAGGCATCAGATTTCTTGTTTTCATTGAGATGCGAGCTCCCATGTGGGAGCTGCTGGCTCCTGCGAAAGAAAGAAAATGTGTGGTTCTCAGCTGGGCAACCCCTGGGCTTCACTGCTGCAAAATGCCCTTCAGGAGCCCTGGGGCTGGAGCCAAATCGGGAACAGCTGGGGAAGACAGCTATTTGTCAATCCATCCAGATCATAAGCAACCCCAGGGCAGGGACCTGGTCCTTTTCTTGTTCTGCTTCCTCCATCCCACAGACCCTGCCTGGACCAGACTTATACTCCCTGTGCATCCTTCCCGTGCACGCTGGGGACTGAACTTGGAGATGAGACATTGTGGCATCCCCAACTCCTGCAGAGCAAGTCATTTGTTTTGAGCACGAAAATGAATCGAAGGCTCTCCTGTGGAGAGAAGGATCCACTTCCAGGTTTAGACAGGGGCTTTCATCCAAGTCACAGAAGATCCTAGCTGTTTTCATTTAGAAATAAGATCTTGATCTTCATTGAGACAAACTACCAAAATTACAGTAACCATTTCAGATGAAAATGTCTAAGGACAAAAAACATGCATCCATTTACCTGGATTTATAGTAGCAAAAAGCAAAAGTGTAAAATGATATGAAGTGTGGTCCACAAATACAGTGTTTATGTTTTTTAAATTATTACAGTAAAAGACACACAGCCATTAAGCCCCCTCCAAATCCTCCCTGTCTTCACATATACTTGTCTCACGGTGCTTGGTACTTTCTACTGGGGTCCTAGAAGCCCTCAATCATGTCTTTAGTTACGTAGTCATGGCAGCCTCCATGTTCTGAATCCACTTAAAATATTTACCATTCATGGTCATTCTGAGTTTAAGAAAGAGCCAGAGCTTCTGTGGCTTCCAGGGAATAAGGACACACCTTAATATGTTGGCTAACTTGCTTTGCAGTTGGTTGGCACTCAGTAGTCACTGTATATTTGATCAGACCTCATCCAGACATTCGCCATGGAAGACTTCCGGAAGTGTTGTAGAAAATGGCAAGACTGATGAGAGAAGTGTGTTCAAGGCCAAGGGGAAGATTTTGGGGAGAGTTGATGACAGCACGACTTTTTGTGTCTTTTTAAAATTTAAATATTCATCTTATGTTTTGGTCACTTCTTGTATCTGATCAAAAGCATCAACCATTTTCTAAGAACTTAAAGATATTTATAGATGAACTCCTACTAAGGGTTGTGAGCAAAGCCCTTACTTGGTCCAGAATGGGAGGATCCCAGCACTCTTGGTCAATTTTTAGAGTACCTTAGGCCAAGCTGGACAGGGAGCCCTGTTCACCCACAGAGGAGCTGAGTGAGTCCCAGGACAAATTGCTCCTCCTGCTTTCTCTCAGTGTCCCCCTCTCGCCTCCAGCTCTCTGCCAACCCTTAGCATCAGTCATAGGAAATCTGCATAGCTTGGGTCGAAGACTGATTTCTCCTCCTGCTTGCCTCTTTCTGTTAAATAATGCCACAGAGAAGGGAGGCCAAGGAAGAAAAGGTGCGGGGGCTTTCTGGTTGAATAGCCTTTTCCAGGACAGCCACAGTTCCTGGAACAGGAGGCAAGGACTTTCTATCCTAGCCCACAGCCACGGTGGGCTATTGTTATCAGTGACACTAGGTTTATCCCTTCCTTCCCATTTTGCAAAAATATTTGTACAGAGACTTCTGTGCCTGACCCACAGTCAGCAGGAGACAGGAGCCACGGATTCCTCTTGCAGCGTTTTACAGGGTGACGGATCAGATAATGTACACTTAGCGAGTGCACAAATAATGTGAATCAGGGTTGGCACAGTGCAGTGAGGTGTAAAAAAAGCAATTTGAATTGTTCTAGGGAAACGCCAGAGCCGCTCTGACATGCTTGCTCGCCAGCACGCTGCCCTGTGCCCCTCCAGAGGGCTCAGCCCTGGCCAGAACAGCAACGAGACTGCCCAGGGCTGCTGGCCTGGAGAAGAACTGCTCCGGGAGCAGGAAGAAGGCCCAGGGAGGATGCCTGTGGCTGGGAGACACAAAGCTCTAAATCATACCAGAGGGGACTACTGCACCCACTGATCTGCTGAGACTGCCATGAGCAGGAGCGAGAGAAAGCGTGAGAAAAACCAAACCCTCCGTCTGTGGAAATGGTCACACATGGGTGGGCAAGTTGACACTGTTCATAAATCTGGTTGGGAAGATCTCACTGGTCTCCCTGGACTTCCAGAAGTCATGCAGTCCAGCCTCCTACCTCCACACAGAGCTGTGCCTCCTCTCCCACACAACAAATGGATTTCAGATTTGTTTCAGACTCTCCAAGGGAAGGCGACTTTGCATCCTCTCTTAGTCACCTGTTCTAGGATCTCACAACGCCTACCCTCCGGAAGTTCTCACAGCTGCCTAAATCCAGTCCTTCAAGCAGCCTTCAGCTTTTGTGGCATCTTGAGGGTTTGGCCACGGCTGGCAACCTGACGCACGTGTGCCTGCATGCGCCTACGCGCAGGCTTGGACACGGTGCCTTGTCCTGGGGCTCCCCGCCAGGCGTAGTTATACGAGAAGGTAACCAGCTTATCTTCCAGGTCAGCCCTCCCCACAGTGTTCTTTCCAATCTGGACGAACAGGAAACTCACCAGCTTGTGCTCCATGAGGACACTCCCCGAGGGCAGAGGCTGACTCCACCTCGCGCTGGCTCCATCAGCCTCTGCCCTCACCGCCCCTCCTCCCACCACGCAGCTTCCGTGAGGTTTCCTGTCCAGCGCCGTAGACAGGCTGTTTATCACTCTGACACCTGCAGGGCAGTGCACCTTGCAAAGCCCCGGAGTCCGTGCAACCCTGGCAGCCCTCACTTTCCCCAGCCCTCACCACTGTCTCCCTTCTTTCTGGGGAACCAAGGCTGTGCACACAGAAGATGTTCAATAAAATGGTTTGGGTTGATTTTTCAATAACCACAAGCAGACACTGCCAACCACCTCCATTAAGTCCCTTTGGCAAGTCAAACTCCAAACCTGAAACTCAGCGGCTCGGTGTTTTGCGAGACCTGGGCATAGGGAAAGTGGTGGGAAATCTCTTGATTGTTTCAAATGAAAGCCGATTACAGGGAGTGAGGGAGTTTTCTGGTGGCTTGGGAAGCTGAGAGGTTCCGGATAATGGATGGCCAGCCTGCCGCCTGCCCACCTGCATTATTGACCTCAGAGTGGCCAGGCAGAAAGCCCAGTGCAGATTAAGTACACAAACAAAAGGGAAGACAGGACAGGCTTGGGGACAGGCAGCCTGCTGAGGGACTGGCTGAGGCCTCCAGATTTTTTTTCCCAGGAAATCTGGGGATATATTTCCATGTTGTCTTTGCATAAATTTGTGTGCTGATTTGCATACATTTGCATTTTGCCTTCAAAACACCCAAACTCCCAGAATATAAAATAAAATGCAATTAATTAATTAATTGGTACCATGGATGACAAATGTAGCCATACTAAAAATACAGAATCAGTGGGGGGCCTTGATCAAGGGACAGATTTTCTAAGTTGTCCCCCTAAGCCACCATGGGTCTGGGGACACGTATGCACTGTTCTGAGGTTGTGTGTCTCCCCTACTAGACAGTGGACCCTTGAGAGCAGAGCAGGCAGAACTCTTTGATCTTCTTGTCCCTAAGCTCCAGCATGGGGCTTGTCACATATGAGACTGTTACTGCATATTTGGAAAGTACCAAGGACTACATAAGTAAACAACTCTCTGGTTCACTTATGGCCCAAAGGCAGGTCAGAAAAAGCTAGAACTAACACTAAACTTCCCTGTGATCTGAAAGACAAAGCTCAGATGTACTGGCCAAAGAAGTAGGGAGAAGACCTCATCGACCTGCTGACCAGGGCCATGGTTCTGCCCAAACCCCAATGGGGAAAAGGTCCGAGACTAAGTCTAAAAGCCATCTAGATAGATTGCAGAGCAGTTCCAGGCCATGGGGAAGGTCTCTTGAAGCTAAGATACTGGATTGAGATACAGGCCACTTCATGGCACAAGAAAAAAGAACAGAGGCTCCCAGATCTGCCCTCTATCTGCCCAAACCCTGGAGCTTTGCAGTCTTCTTAGCCTGGAATGGGCCCAAAGAAATGGCCTGGCTGCTCCTTCAGTGCCCAGCAAGTACTTATTAAAGTATTTCATGCTTAACACTTAACAAACTGGGCATGGTGGTGCATACCTATAATCCCGGCACCCTGGGAGGTTGAGGCAGGAGCCTCCCAAGTTTGAACTTAGCCTAGAAAACTTAGCAAGAGCCTCAAAATAAAATAAATAAGTGAATAAAAAGGACTGAAGAGGTAGCACAGTGCAAGGGCACTGGATTTAATCCACAGTATCACAAAATAGTTATTGTAATAGTAATACTCAAAAAAAAAACATGTTTTGGTTAATGCACTCTCTAATCACCTTCCAAAAGTCCTGTCTTCAGCCCCAACTCCTCACTTCCTGACATGACCTCTCCCCCATTGAGAGACAAAGAGTGTTTTCAGAACCCCGAGAGAGCCACCATCGATACCTGTGTCTATTCCATACAACCACTAGGACAAACCCTGTTGCTAACTGCTTGTGTCTCTGGAAGTTTTGCCTGATGCCTGACCTAATCTCCCACAGTGCACTGTGTCTGCACTTGCTTTTCCCAAACCTGGAAAGCAACAAAAATGATTATTTTTCATCCTGCACATATCTCCTGTATGCTGATCCTATAACTAAGAGTTAGAGAGTAGACTTCGGAGCAGATTGCCCAGATTAGAATCCTATCTCCACCCTACTTATCTGTGAGCCCTTGGACACACTATTTTTTATTTTTTTATTTATTTATTTATTTTGCCATCACCAATAGGGCTTTATTTATCACTATTAAAAATCTGGATCTTAAACAGACTCTAGGACTGGTGGTTCAGATCCATCAGCTCCTTCAGTGTTAGCTCCTGTCTTATCCCCAGTGGCCTTTCCAGAGCCACTACCTTCACCATGAAACTCCATGAGTTTTCCCAAGTCAAGAGTGGGCTTCTTCAGCATTTTTACTTTTCTGACCAAGACATCATGAAGAGGGTTGATAGACTGGCAACTCTTCTCTATGTCTTTTCCAGTGCTGTCTATCAGTTTATTGACCACTTCCTTCAAGTCATTTGTCTGCACCTCTTGGGTCATGATTCCCATCATCTTCTTCCAGATTTGGTAGACCTGCTGGTGCTGAGCATAAGAGGTCTTCCATATCTGATTGTTGCATTTTTTAGTAAAGCCAACACAAGACAGTCGAAGCAAATAACCATCGGTGTGGTCTTGACATCAACATGAGCTTCAATCATGGTCTGCCATGTTTTGACCATGGAACACATTTTGTCATGGGTGAGGTCCATGTCATGGAAGTTAGTTGGCAGTTTTTGCCCTGAACATCTTCAGCAATTAGCTTGAATTTTCTAAAGGCAACTTTGTCGTTCTGCAAAGCAGCAAGGTTCACTTCAAACACATGACCTCTGAGCCCTTCAGGTGCAATTTTGATTCCTTGAGTTCTGGTGACAAGAGCTTTCCCAATATTTCTTATGTTGAACATAGCCAGTACCTTCACATCATACCAGTCTTTTTAGAAAATGGATCAACCATTTTCTTCTCAGTTCCCTTTTTGCCGCCTTTCTTAAGGCACTTGTTCTCGCCTACTGCCATGGTGCTGCTCAGAGAGCCAAAAAGGCTGGACATGCTGCTTAACTTCCCTTTCTCATCTGTAAAAAGAATGAAGAGATGAGAGTCTCACAGAAGTGACACCTAATAATTCAGAGTAGACAAATTAAGTTTTCCTTTTCTGTATGACTCCTGAAATATGAACTCTAGGGAGCAGCAGGATGCTGTTTGGATCAGCAAATAAGAGGTCCCCAGCAGCTGACCCCAGTGTCCTGGGCAGGCTGACCCAAGTCACCACCCTGGGATGCCAGTGCAGGGGAGCCCAGACTTTGCAATCAGGCAGATGGGAGGCATGACAGAGACTGGGCACCCTCAGCCTCGGACACTGGAGAAAAGGGATAAAAAGCCTACAGCTAGGATTCCAGAAAATGCCAGCAAGGAGCATGGTGGCTAGCACCATCCCCCTCTGCTCTCTCTGCCTCAGAGTGCAGCTTGACACGTGACTGTGGAGGAGAAGAGTGAGACTGTGACTAGCTTCCCCATCAGTTCCACAGAGAGTGCCTATTAGGAATTCCAGAGCCATGGGTATTCTGGAACCAATGAGAAAGGCACTGAAAAAGAGTAGAGACCAGGGCTGGAGTGTCTTCTTGCTTTCAGACAGTGAGGCCTATCTAGCATTGGGCTGATTTTAATTTATTCTGTGAATAAATTCTCTGAGGCATAATTATTATTGTTCCCATTTTACTGATATGTTATGAGGGAAAAGAGGTCTGCCAAATCTCAAAAGCCAGATAAAAGACAAAGAGTAGGGACACACAGCTGCATCCCAGCTACTCCAGAGACTGAGGCCGGAGAATCACTCCTCGGGTTTATCTTGGGCAACTTATCAAGATTCTGTCTTCAAATCAGATTTTTAAAGGGTTGGGGTAAGCTCAGTAGTAGATTGTTTGCCTAGCATGTGTGAGACCCTTGGTTCAGTCTCCAGTACATCAAAAAATAATAACGATGATGATGATGATGAGATAATCAAAAAAGAAAGAAAAAGAGAGAGAGAAGACAACCCGTAAAGGAGGCCAGACAAGAGGGCAGATTCATCCAGGACCAAGGCTCGTGTTCTTCTGTTCCTTTGGAGAACAAAGAACATTTATGGGGGAGTAAAACACAATGGGTGGGGGAAAGGTGAAGAGAGATATTGAGAAAGGGAGAAGACCAAGGTTCTTGGTGGGGGTTGGACAGAAGCAGAAGTTGGGAAGTTGTGTGCGTGCATCTGACATTAAGTGAATGGTATGCAAATGAGATGCAAAAGCCACATGCAAATGAGTGAGTATTCTTTTTTTTAAGCCAACCACTCAGCTCCATTTGGCACAACTGCAACATGAGGCATACCTGCCTGGGGCTAGCTGTCCCTACACTTCCAGGGGGAGTTGTCTGGGCTCAAGAGATCTCTCTCTTGCTCTTCTGGGGCCTCCTACCCCCAACCTGCTGCTCCAAGCCTTTGTGTATTTCTGCCTTCATCCTGAGAATAAGGCTGGTCACACCCACACCACACCAGAGGGCAGCTGGCCTTGTCAGCCTCCTAATGAGGTGACCCTCGCCCCTCACCCTATCTCCACTGCTGTTTACCTACAACCGAAAAGCTATGTGGCCAAATCAGAATCAACAGTTGCCATTTTCCTGACCGGCCTTGTCTGATGATTTTCCCAGCCAGTATTTCCCTTTATCAAACAGCAGTAGGAATGAAACCCATCCTTTTAAGGAACTGCCCAGGCCCCACCACACTCAGCAGCTTTTTAGGTTACCCCTGACAGCTGTTTCCTAGCTGTGGCTCTGTGGGGTCTTGGATATGGAATGAATCTTCCAAGATGATCATATAACACACCTGTGCTAGGTAGCCAGTGACTGGCCGTCTTTCTAGTTCTTGCAAACAGCTAGGAAAGAATGGAGCTGGCCCCAACTATCATTCCATGTCAGTCCAGTTTTTCCTAGCTCAAACTTTCTGCGAATGTCCCTTCTAAGTCTTCTCTACTGTAATGCTAGATGCCAGTCCAGACTCTACTGTTTCCTCCTCAGCAGAAATGGAGAATCCACTAGGCATGGTGGTGCACACCTGTAATTCCAGCACTCAGGAGGCTGAGGCAGGAAGATTGCTGTAAGTCCAAGACCAGCTTGGGCTACAAAGTGAGCTCAAGACCAGCCTAAACTGAACTACATAGTGAAATCCTGTCTGAAAAAGACAAAAAGAAAGAAGAAAGAAGAAAGAAGAAAGGAGGAGGAGGAAGAAGAAGAAAGAAGAAGAAGAAGAAGAAGAAGAAGAAGAAGAAGAAGAAGA
>NDGM010972285.1:0-10698 GCA_002564305.1 Octomys mimax
GACACTGAATAGAAACCTGGCCACAATCTGCAAATCAGAAAATGGCAGATGGGTTCTGCCCAGTTTTCCTGCACCAGCAAACAGACACGACCTCACTAGGGCTGGTCTGGAGCTGGCTGCCCCCACCCCCAGATCGCAGGACCTGCAGAGTCCCTCTTCATGCCTTCATGAAAGAGGCCACCCAGTTAAAAATTCATAGGAAGATTGCGTAAAGCCATCTGCTGCCTTTATGTCCCCATGTGTACATTAAAAATGTGCAGCTGCCCAACGTGGAGCATTCCATTACTGGCGGAGCTCAGGAGCTGTTCTTCACAGCTCAGGGCAGAGAGCAGGGCAGGGGAGGGCGATGAGGTGCGCCCCCAGGGATTCCCGCCCAGGGCTGGTAGCCAGGCAGTCCAGATTTTTCCACCCCACTGACACTCTCTGAAGGAAGTGCTTGTGGTTGGGCCTCTGAGTGTGTTTTGTGTGGGTGTACATGTGTGTGTGTTCTCTGTAATCTGAAAATTGGTCTTGGGGTCCACAAGCAGCAGCTGCAGCTGCCATAATTAAAATGAAATAACCTGCCTCTTTCAGTCCATAGGGACCAAAGCTTTAAAAAAAAATCCATATTGTAAATGAACTCAAGAATGTGGTGAATCTTCTCTCACTGTTTACTTGCAACAAGTTTTATGGCTTCATGTTTCTCTGGAGTCAGTAAGAAAGAATTAACCTTCACCGAGTGAGCCTTTGTGCTGACCCCAGGCACCGTGCTGGGTCAGCCACACTGCACAAGAGGGAGTCTCTGTCCAGTTTCCATGCTTCCCATTAGAGCCACTTCGGAACTGCATCAGTCTCAGATCGCTCAACCTGGTCTGATTCTGTTCAGAGAGCTGGGAGGATTGGCGTTATTAAGATGTTACCAAAGATGCTAGCATGTGTAATTGGCTTGGATTAGAAACCAAAGCTCTTAGCAAAGCAACAAGGTGAAGTATTTTGTGCTAATGATTTACATGGTAATGAGATGGATTTCAGAGGATTGAGGGTGTTCTTGAAGATGTTGCGAAAGTCACTCCTTGAGCCAGGCTGGGAGGAGAAAATCCCAGAGCTGCAGGTTCTGGTTTGTGGGGATCCCGCGACAGTCAGTGAGGAACAAGACGAACATGCCCTGGGAATTGGGAGGTGGTGATCATTCTTAGGAGCTCCTGGCCTGCTGGAAAGGCCAACATGGGGACATGTCATTAGCACACTGGCCAGAAGGGCAGGTCAAGGGCGTAGCAGCTGTCTATGGACTTAGCCTTTTCTCCTCCCAAAATTCATTTTTTCAGTTGGTAACTTGGTGAGCAGCAGGGCAAGCTCACTGACAATGAATGTCCAGAGTGTCACACGTCAAGCAACAGGAGGAGGCCTCATACTGCCCGCACCGTGCCTGGGCTTGGGGTCCGGCGCTTACTCTCTCTGCTCCATTATTTTTCTCCCATTTGCTAATAAGGAGACAGAAGAAGCTGGGTGTCCCAAGTTGCACAGCTGGGGACAGGCTGAGAGGAGACCCAGGCCTGCTCAGTTTTCTCCTGTCCCACACTGGCTTCCTCTCTGAAAATAGGCACCCTTGATTGTCTCGTATACAGCATGACTGCGTCATGTTCTGTGTTTAGAATGAGAACATCTGTTTTCTATTCAAGAAAAAAGGGAACCCCGAGGCTGTAGTGGTCAGCATCTGATGAGCGTACCACCTCCAGCTACGCACAAAGCCCCCCTCCGGTGCAGGTGCATGGTGAGCGCGGAGCCCTCCCTGAGCATCAAGCTCTGCCTCCAGCTGAAGGGCTATAGTCTGGCGGAGAAATGTGGGCTTCCTTCCTGGCATCCTGCATGACCTCGCAGGTTCCTATGGGTCTAAAAGCCGTTCTTCTGGGTGTCCCAGTCCCCTGCTCCTGTCTTAGCCAGGAAGGGAACTGAGACAGTGAGGTCTCCCCAGCGAGGAGCATGGTTTCCTGAGCTAGTGTACTGCGAGGAGCTGTGGGCAGTGTTGTTTGGGACCCAGCTGCAGGAGTGCCCTAGCATCTCCATGAGTGGTCACTTTGGGAGAAGCCAAGGAAAGCCAACTCTGGGTGCTGACTCCACCCAGGCTCCCCCAAGGGCAGCTCTGGAGCTAAGCGTGTGACACATGCCCTAAAGCAAGTAGGAGTAGGAGGCGCCCACACACAGAGGGCAGGTATGACCAGGACAGGCGTCCGTCGTGTGCATGGCCACAGCATGATTTAGGATTCACTGAAGAGGAAGAGCCGGGTGGCGACCTTGTTTCCATTGCTTCCTCCCTGCGGGGTGAAGGGCAAGCAGCTTGGCATTCCCAAAGCTGCCTTTCCTGATCTGCAAGTCTCACAGTGCAATCGGATCAGAACCCTTCAGGGCCTGTCACACAATCTCAGATCCGGAGCTTCCTGCCCTGGGGTGCCCTTCCCAGTCCCTGCTACTGCCAGCCCTGGCAGTGTGGGCTTTCTTAGCAGGTCTCCAGTTAGGCCGTGTCCCTGTTCAGCAGCCCTCAGTGGCTACTTGTCCCTAACCAATGGCCACTGTCCGAGTTGGTGTTCAGGACCTGCCTGGTGAAGCTCTCCTCTGATGTCCCCTACTCCCCTGTGTGTGGCCCACATCCTGGGGAAGGAGAGCCCACCTGTCCTTTGTTATACCCTCTTCTCCATGCTCTTGTGCCCTCTCGTGGGCAGTGTCCACACCAAGTGCCACCTGTGGAGTGAAGCCATGCGTAATCAACATGTCGTACAGTTAAGTCTCCTTTGGGTTGTCAGCCCAGCACTGTCTCTGTCCACTCTCCTGGACTAGACTCTGTCAGAAATGGCCAACCCGACTAGTTTGTAATCACCACGCCTTGCTTGCTTTGCCAGTTTTCTGAAGAGCAGTTTTGTTGCTGAGTCCCTGGTGTATCCTGTGCCTCATACTCAATATATGAGTGAAAGAGTGAATGCGTGAATGAATGGGTGCTGCATCCCTCCTCAGTGCCAGGTTCTGAAGTGGAGCCAGAGCTGGACATAAATACTGCAAAACTCTGTCAGCAGCCCATGTATTTGGGCCCTAGTACCAGTCGTCATAGTGCTTACTGGAGGCACTCTGAAGCAGGAGGAGTATGGGTGGGAGAACTGACACAGAGAGTGTCAAGAGAGGGGTGGAGGCCAAGGGCCAAGATGGAGGGGAGGAGGGTGAAAGCTAGGGTTCTGTAGCTGCTTTCCACAGAGCAGGCTGAGGTACAGGTGAGGGCCCACACAGAAGCCTTCCCTTGGGGCGCTGGGGTGTTACAAGGGATTTCATGACTGGCTGAACCCCCCAAGCATCAAAGGCAAACCACTGGATCTGAGTGGAACCCCAGCAAGCCTGGGGCAAAGCCGACAGATTAGGTCCTAGTCGCAGGGGAGGCGCTGCCCCTTGGTCCGGGCCTACAGCAGAGCAGGGTAATTTCTAGCTCTCCTTCAAATTTGGGGAATGAACTTTGAGTGAACATGGCATAGTAAGAGAAATTAAAGGTACAGCAGCCATTAGTGTCCATTTGAGATGCTATGATAGTAATTATAATCTAATTAATACATGGTATTTATCTCGAACACAGTACAATTTATAAGGACGTTTCTGGGTTTACTTACAGCCTTTGCCGCAGAGCTGTCCCTGCGCACTGTCTCAATCTGGGATTGAACTCAGGGCCTTGAGCTTGCCAGGCACGCTCTCATTGTACTGAGCTATCTCCCTGGCCCCATCATCTCTTTGCCCCCAAGGGTGTTGGCAAGCCCAAGCCCTGCCTAGAGGGCAGAGGACACTGGAGGGAAATGCCTGCCTAATAGTCTTTCCCTGTCTCATTGTTTTGATTTTTAAAGCAAGTACAAAAATAGTAAAACAAACAAACGTTAGAAACAATACGGAATTTCACCAAAGGATAGGATTTCAACCATGGCTGTTGTTATATTGCGTATAGTTATCTTCACAGTAGTTGTTAACATTACCAGAGACAAGCCTGTGAGATTGCTCAAAGCACAGAAAATTAAAAAGGAGAGAGAAACAAAATTCAAACATTGGTGGCTCGTTTCAGTAGGGCAGCAGAAGTCAGCAGTGCAATGATCCACGCTATCCTGTGTATATACGTATATATTTTTCCCTTCTTTCTTTTCTCCTTTTCATTCCCTATTTAGAATGAGGATTTACAGTAAAGAAACATTTGAAGCTAGCAAAATTTCACACTTAGAAGAAAAAAATTTAATAGGAATTACCAGTAATCCCTTACCTGATAGTGACAGTAATCAGACAATAATGGCTTCTTAGCTAAGTGTGTAGGTATATTTGCCAAATGCATACTCAGGGAGCTTCTCAGATAATAAATTAAACACACATACACACACACGCACACAGAGAACCTCAGATTACTAAGGAATCCTTCCTGCCTGCTTCATAACCTGTGGTCTATTGTACAAGAGGGCGTACTGCATATCAATGG
This sequence comes from Octomys mimax, assembly GCA_002564305.1. Lineage (NCBI taxonomy): Eukaryota > Metazoa > Chordata > Mammalia > Rodentia > Octodontidae > Octomys > Octomys mimax. Next base: position 4,466 of record NDGM010972285.1, read on the forward strand.
GGGTATGACACCAGGAAAGTGCATGGGCTTTGGTCTTTGAGGGCCTGGGCTGCAATCCCAGCTCCTCCTCTTGAAATGAGTGACCGGAGGCACATCACTTAAAACCTTTGTACCTTTCAGAACCCTCCTTTTGAGTGTGAGAGACCCTGCTATCACGTGTATTTGACAAGCCTTTTCAGTGGAAAGGCATCTCCTTGCCTATTGATGACATTGCCATGAGTCAGATCCATAGTTGTAGGGACAGAAAGGACCCAACATGCTGTGCAGTTCAGTTTTCCTCCTTCAGATGAGGACCTGAGCTCAAGGCAGGAAGTGATTTGCCAAAGGCTGCAGTAGGCAGGAGGAACAGGATAGACTTGGCGATGTGAGGAGGCCTGCCCAGGTGACTGCAGTCCTGTACATCCCAGGGCAGCCTGGTGCCCGTCATGGATCCACGCACAAGAGAGTGAAGTGGCTCTCAGCCCATGGCCGTGCCCCCTCCACCCTTATCACAGCACATAGCCAGCCTCTCCACGCAGTGCTCCGTCTCTGCCTTCCCCAACCCCATGCTGCATACCTGCTTGCAGGGGTTTGGTCTGCAGCCCCTGCCCTTGAGAGAACATGCAGGCACACGATGGCTGTGAGCCAAGAGTTAGTCCCATTGCCCAGGAGATGTGGATGGGAGGAAGGCACCCCTGAGCCCCCGGAGGCTGCAGAGAGTGTTATGTGGGGCTTTAGGCCCTTATCAGCTTCCCTTCAATCACTGTGGGGCAGGAGCAGCTCCGTGTCCCACTGACATTCCTAGAGGGAAGTCTATGGGAAGGTTGGGCAGTCTTACCACCCGGTTCAGGCCAGTCTTTGTTCTCTTCTCCAACAGAAAGGATTCCTCCCTGTCCACCAGCATCCGATGGCCGTGGGGACAGGGCTGCAGGCCCCGAGGATGCTGCAGACTCTTCGGATCGTGCTGACATGGAGCCAGGTCAGTCCCTCCTCTGCTTGGTTTTCAGTCCTCCATTGTGAACCTGTCCTGGTGATCATGCATCCTAAGATCTGAAAGCATGCAATGTTTGGTTGGGGGCTTTTGGTGTATGAAGGGGCAGTTGGGCAGGAACAGTAGTGGACTACTCAGGGCCCAGATGCAGAGGACTGTTTGGGGCAAAGGACACTGAGCTGGCAGCCACTGTAGTAGGAGGGCAGGGTGAGCAGAGGTCCGCTGCCCATCAGGGGGATTCTGACAACAGTGAAGCGGAACTCAGTCCAGGACTGCAGTGCTGGTCATCAGGGCCACTGTCAGGTCCACGAAATCAGAATGAAGGACCTGGAGCTGGTGCTGAGGAAGCGGGGAGAGAAGTGAAGAGAGGCTTAGGGAGGCATGTGGCCCTGAGGCCAGAGGTTCTCTGGAAGCTTTTCTTCATATTTGTGCAGAACAGCAAAAATCACAACAGTAGGAAATTCCTGGATCATTTGGGGGGCAATGGAACAGTGTTTCAGGCTAGACAGAATGGTTCCCAGAGGCAGTAGTGGGGAGAGTGAGGAAGCACAGGAAGGATGGAGACAGGGTGCCCTGAGTTGGAGACCTACTATGCACTTGCTTGTTCCAAGGCCTTGGAGCAATCTTGTTAGGGAACGTGTACGTCTTGTGAGGAGTCACTGTGCTGCGGTAATAAATTTACTCCAGAATCACAGTGGCTTCACTCAGCCGAGTGTATTCCCTGTCCGTGCTGTACATGCAACCCAACAGGTGAGGAGCTCCGCTCTGCCTAGGGCCTCAGGGACCAGGCTGTGATATCAACAAACCACCTGGATTCATGGCCACCCTGTTCTCTGCAGCAGAGGGAGAAATAGCTGGATGTTGTTGGCCATTAAATGCTTCAGTCCAGGTGTGTTGCATAGTCCACTGGTCGGAGTGATTCCTGCGGACTTGATCCTATTTCTAGAGTTCTGGGGACTGTGAGAAAGACATGCGTATTATTTGATTAGCCCTCCCTGTCTTTGCCAGGGTAGATATTGTCATTTCCATTTTACCCTCAGGAACTAAGGTTTGGATACTTTAACGCTCTTGTCCAAGGTCTCACAACTAAAAGCTGCTGAGGCCTGGTCCCTACATCACCTCTTCCTCCATCATTCATCTGTTCACCAAAGGCATAATGAATAGTCACCATAGGCCAGCAAAAAACAATAGCAGAGGTGCCTCTCTGTCTGCCTGAAGAACGTGCCGCTGCTTGCTGTGACAGATGGATGTTCCCCGTGGGGATAGATGGGGCTCTATTCTATGTTGTTCCTCCCTAGATCCTTTAAGACCTTTAGCTTTTCACAGAAAGAGACAGGTAAAACAGTCGTGTTTGCTGAGGCACTGGGCCAAGGACCTGATTGGTAAAATCCACTTAACTCCTGCAGCCCCAGGGGGCAGGCATAAGAGAAGAAAGTGGCATGTGTCTCAGCCAGGTAAGGGAGCGCTGATGCTCCCCCTTCACTCCCACTCCACTGAAGCCCAGGAAGTATGGTCTCTTCCTGTCTGGTGTAGGCTTTCCCTCCCTGGTTCCCCAGTGTCCTGTGTGTGTGTGTCACAACTTGGGGACCCAGCCCTCAGATCTGCCAGAGGGACCCCTACGAGCCCAGAGAGCAGTTTCATCATCCCCATGCTGCTGCTGCCCAGAGCTGGGCTTGCTAACCTCGTCCTTGTCAAGGGAGGGAGGGGAACATTTTGCACAGCATTAGGTAGAAGGAGTCAAGCCTGAAAGGGTGCCGCTGATTGTCAGCTTTAGCAGGAGCAGATTCTTCTTTGCAGAAAATCTGGGGAATGCTGGAAGGACGTGCGTGTGTGATGTCTTTGTCTCTCCAGTCTCAACGCCCACCGTTCTGCCCCTTGTCTTCTGTGCTGCGTTGGTACCCGTCCATCACTTCTCACCCCTCCTCAGCACTACAGCCACCACCTCAGCCTTGCATTATGGCGGTAGCTCTGCTGCTCCTTCTGCTCCACCATCTAGCAAGGATGCATCTGTGGAAGCATCTCCCAGGTCGTGTCCCCAACTCAGGGCCTCTCACACCTGCAGCACTCACAGGACCCTCCCTCCCATGGCACCCCACCAGCTCTGGCCTCTTTACTGTTCTGCGAGCCTCCTGCTTCACGGTGCAAAGCTTGGGCCATTTCCAGTCTTAGGGAAGACTCTTTCAGCTGAGGAACAGCAGCAAAGAGACTAGAAATCACTGTCCAAGTGTGCAGAGCACAGCTGGGCCAAAGGACCAGGGCAGTGGCGGTGAGCGAGGGCAGGGCCTTTCTGCATCCCTGTGAGCAATCGCTCCTCCTGGCCCAGGCCTCCCTGAGACTGCAGTCTGAGGTTTTGTACACAGCATTTATCCACATGGTACATTTCTAGGTAGGTTTATCTCTTCCTCACTGCTACCATTGATCATACTCTCCATGAGATCAGGGTCTTACTTTGCACTAGTCCGAGCTCCCACAAGTACTCTGTGAGCACAGGTGGAGTGAGTGAGTGAATGAACAAATAACTGAACCCTGGATCTCAGTGTTACTTTGTCAGTGCTGTGTGCTCTTCCTGGGATGTCCCCCAAGTCCTTTTCCCAACTACATCCTTTTTCTGCCCAGGAGGCAGAAGGCACTGCAGTGCCTTAAATGCAGGCATTATCATCTCATCTGGGGCAGGAACAGTGCTTCCTCTTTGAGCCTCCCTCTCCCACAGCACAGTGAGGACCCAGGTGTGCTCTGCTGGCCTGAGCTATGCCCATGGGATCCCCACCTGGAATTGCAGCACAGGTCCCCCTACCTGCCCTCTGCATGGCCCTTTCACCCACACTCAGGCTGCAGGAGTCCTCACTGCCACTCTGCCACCTCCTGCTCACCACCTGCCTTGGAGACCAGGACGAGGAGGCAAATGGGTCACTAATGAGATTCAGAGAGAAAACCAAGTCAGGAGGCGCTGCAGACACCACGGAGGAGGGAGATGTGATGGAAAAATGTGTCTCTGGGTGGGAAGGGTGCAGCGGGTGCAAACAGCCTGAGCTAGCCTTGCACAGCGGCAGCCCTGACACCCAGCTCAAGCTGCCCTGGGGGCTTCACGTTACAATCTTTAATTTGGCTTTGGACTTACAGACTCATTCATGCATCCATGCCTCTCCAACCCCTTGCCAAAGAGCAGTTGACTGGCTTAAGGATTGAAAATTACCTAGCTAATGAAGACCAAAACTGTTTAATGCAAATATTAAGGTAGAAAGTAAGAAAAACAAAAAGGAAGATGGGAAAAGAAAAAGATGATCAGGCCACTCAGGAAAGGGGTTCATGGGAAAGAAATTGCAAACCATTGCCTTAGGATGGGACAGGCACTGTGACAAGCTTATGGGATCATAGGCCTTCTGTGTTGGAAAAGCTTTGGTCAGATAATAGTAGCAGTGACCAGTGTTTCAGACACTTATAGATCTACTGTCCACCCATTTGGTTGTAGACATTGACTGTTCATTGCCAAGGGCCCCACAGGGAGTTTTCCTCAGGATCTCATTAAATACTGTCAGCACTCTGTAAGGCAGTCCCCTGAATCCCTGAGGCTACTAGGCAGAGACACTGAGTTCTCTCCTTAACAGGTAATGGTAGAACATGTGGAAATCCTCATGGAAGAATGAGGTAGGATCCTTCTTCATACTATGTAGAAAACAACTCAAAATGAACTGTCAATCCAAACCCAAGGGTTAAAATTATAAACTCTTAGGAAAAACAAAAGTACTTGTAAACATTCATGACCCTGAATTAGCCAAAGGTTTGGCATATATAGAAAGGGAGAGGGAGAATAAAATAGGTAAATCGGACTTCTTCAAAATTAAAGTTTTGTGCTTCAAAGAACATCAAAAAAGTGAAAAGGCAGCCACAAAATGGAGAAAATATTTGCAAATCATATGTCTGCTCAGGCACATGTATCCAGAATATATAAAGAACAAGTTCAGCAACAGGACAAATAGCATAATTTGAAATTAGACAAAGAATATGAATAGACAGTTCTCTGAAAAATACAGAATGGCCAAGACATACTTTTTAAAAATGTTCAACATTTTTAGACAAAGAAAATACGAAGTAGAAAGTGAGTTATTTGTGGGGCCCAGCTTTTCTGCTATGAAAGCCCCTTGATACAAACCCCCAAGGCTGGAGAAAGGGTCACCCCAAAGGGGCTGGGGGACAGGGCTTTGCTGACCCCTTGTGAGTCAGGGGATTGATCTGCCTGTGGACCTACTGAGCCATTGGTCCAGTTTTCAGGGGGAAGTGGAGAGATAGTGACCAGGAAACATTAGGTTTAGAGAGAAGTGTTCAGCCAGGGGTAGGCTGCCCAGAGGCCTTTTTCCTAATAAATGGTAGAAATTGCAGAAAAATACCTTTGTTTGCTCCATGCCCTTCCCCAGAGCCTGTCCAAAGCAGCAGTTCTCTGGCTGTAGGACCCTGTTGTACTCTGATAATATTGAAGAACCCAAAGGGCTTTTGTTTATATGGGTTGTTTCTGTATTGATTTTGTCACACAGTTATTATCAGTGAAAACAGTGTTAAAACTGTAATTTGCAACTTATTTAACACAAAATAGTAAAGTCTTTACATTAATATTAATAACACATTTCTATGAAAATTGATTTTTCTGAAAAAGCACAAATGCAGTGGCATCCCTGTCCATTTTGGTAACTTCCTTTGCCCCTGGCTACCAGAAGATGTGTCTGCATCTGGGCTATCTGGAAACCTCCCTGAACACTCTAAGGGAATAAGAAGGCAGCAGTACTTGATGCATGGTATTAAAACAAATAGTTTTGGCTGCACTGAAAGGGTCTTGGGGACCCACAGTGATCCCTGGACCATACTTTGAAAACTGTTGGTACAGTGGTGAGATCTTGACTACAGACTTCCCCAGGAGCAAGGAGGGAGTCTTTGTGAATCCATTGGAGAGGGAGTGAAGCAGGAGCAGTTTCAGTGGAGAAGTAGCAAGAATTCTTCTGGAATTAAGCTTGGCTGCCCTAGGGAGACCCTGGCCTTAGTGCCTGATATCTCCCACCCCATCCCAGGCCATTTAGGGGCCAGTTAGCAAAACCTTCCTCTTGCTTTAAGAGGCAGTGGGAAAGACTTCAGTACCATGTTCAAGCTTGAGTGGGAAAGCCTTCTTGCCACGCCTATGGGGCAGTGAGAAAGCCTTCTGTGCTAAGCTTTAAGGGGAGTGGGAAAGCCTTCAGTACCATGTTCAAGTGTGAATGGGAAAGCCTTCTGTGTCACA